>JAODAL010013112.1:0-92523 GCA_025379985.1 Phyllomedusa bahiana
AATGCAGCCAGGGGGATGAACAGGGGCAAACGGCGGAAGGGGAAAACTCGGGCCTCGAGACTTCTTCAGCAGGCAGTCCAGCCCCGGTACTTTTTAGAAATTTCTGGACGACAAGGTTCATGACATGTGCCGGCAAGGATGTGCTCCGCCTACCGATCTTAAGGGGGGCCACAATGTTCCCCGTTATCGCACACCCCCTTTCCCTGGCAAAAGGTTCTTGTCACCCACCAGCGCGGGGTCCGTTGCGGAGACCGTCCACAGCCCTACCTGTGTGTGGCGGTCCCCAGGCAGTTTAAAATTTCAACACGGCCCGGGTGTCTTGGGCACTGATGCCACCAGAGGCCCTTGGGGAAAGAGCCCTGCACCACCCTGGGGTTTTTAAAGACGGTCCCCCGACCCTGAGACCCCACCGTACCCCCAGAGACATCCCCCCAGCTCACCCAGTGAGCTGTCACAGAGTATAGGGGCCTTTGGGCCCGTGCTTACTAGTCCATGTGTCGGGGGTGGTGGACTTTTCCCGGACACAGATGCAGACAACGCCTTAAAAATTTTTAGATGACATGTGGCGGCCAGGGCAGGGAGGGCTTTTCTGGAAAAGAAAGCCTGCTCGGCATCTGGTAGGGGGGGCAGGCGGGGGCCATGACGTGGCGGAACCCATTTTGGTCCACCAACGGAAAAGGCAATTTTCCAAAGGCCCAAAAAGGGAAAATGCGACATTCAGGCTTTTGGGGTTTGGGAGGTTTGGGGGTTAAAAGTGTTTCTTCTGCCCCAAAACCCGGGAAGACAGAAGGGGGCTGCTAGACTGGCCGCTGTACGGCGTGCAGGCGCAAACGGCGGAAGGAGAAGGGGTGGGGAGGGGTCTCGGTGGTGCAGGTGGTACTCGGGGACGGGGGAGGCTGAAGCGGAGGCTGATCCTGATCATGACTCGAGAGACATGGGAGTGGGGCGCTTGGTGGTGGCGCGGAGGGGGAGGGGGAACAGGGGGTTGACAGGGTTGGAGGCCCGGCGTCGGTCGGGCCTTTTTTTGGGCCAAGTGTTCCCTCCATTTCAAATCAGCATTCGTGCATGTGACTAGCATTTGGTGGGGTTTAAACCCATTTAAAGTTCTTACCTCTACTTATGCGTTTAGGCAAAGGCGGCATATGACATCGCTGGGTGAATCAGGGGCTTGGTCAAAGAAGCACGGGTTTGAGAGGTCCCCCTTTTTGACGGCGAAAAGCGAGGGCGGTTTGCATAAAGGGCGGGCGGAATCATTCAGCGGAATTCTGCGACCGCCCTCCCCATTTTTGCGGCGGGCCCCTTTTGACATACCCCATCGTCTTCCTCTGCCCATATGAAGCGCTCGCAAGTAAATTTTGCGGAAAAGCCCCAGGAGGACCCCGAAATTCTCATCCATATCATCAAAAAACAGGAGATTGGGTCGTCCTGACTTTCTGTCCAGAAGGCGGGCTACAACAAGGGCACTGCAAGCGTTGCGACCCCCGTGATTTTTGCCGATTGACCGGCTTCCTTCACCCCTTTTGGCATCATAACTGGGCGTCGAGCAGTAAATCACCTCTTGATCTTTTTAACATGCCTTTTGACCCCAACCGCTTTTTTTTCACAAAGACGTCTTCGACAAAGGATTTTCCACAGTGGTGGGTAACAGTTGACATTTGGGGTGCTTCTTTTGGGGGCTGGGGATGTGAACGACATTTGTGGCCGTGACTGGGAGGACGAGGAGTAAGACTGTAGATGCAGGTTGATTAACCCACTGAAGGACAGATTTTTGGGGACGATGTTGTTATTAGATTTCACAGGACCCTGACCAGCGATGACAGGCCTGACGGCCTGCAATGACGATCCCTGGCATGCGTGTTGTCGCCAGCATGGAAGGAGCACCTTCTCTCTTACCTCCTCCATGTGCTACCCCCTCTTGCTCGCTTCCCCCTGCATTTCGCTCCTATGTTCAGAATATATAAAAATTTGAGAAGGTATGGAATAGTTTTAGAAGTCTCATTATTAAAAGTACGGCAAATCATCAGCTCTTCTCAAATCACTCTACATCAAACAAAATGCGGATCAAATTTAACTGCAAAGTGTCAATCAACAAATCTGGACTGGGCAAAAGTGCAAAAAACACGTATCTGTTATGTTTCGTATAATAAACGGTATTTTATGCACCCTTTCAATTCACCTGTGGTGAGATATAGACAATTGAGCTGTGTTTTAAGATTTTCGTGGAGATGCTGCTCAATGAAGCAAAGCATGGTGCGCCAAAGTCTCAAAAACACGTATCTGTTATGAGTATATTCGTATTGAATACACGAGGACATTTGGCAAACAAACAACCTGTGCTGACTACAAGATATGTGGTAGACAGATCTGGAGGCGAATCGATTCTAAACGAAGTTGGAATTTGTTAATAATTGTCAGGAAACTGATGTAAGCCAATCATGAGACCGCGGGATTCTGTCACGACACCGCACTATATAAGTCTCGGGCGCGATGCAGGGAGAGCCTCATATACCACACTCACTGATTACTGATCAGGGCAATAGATATGCTGACAGCGCGTGCGTCGAGTGATAACGTCTTACTGAAGAGATATATGGATTTTATATAGCGATTTCTGTGGGGTGTCTCTAGGCTTGTGCTCAAGCGAACTGTTCTCTTGATGTTCACTTTCTGATTTTTTGAGGGTATGCTGAGGAATCTGAAATCCAGTGTTGGATCGTCAATTGCAGCTGCAGACATACATTCAATACCCAAGTCGGATCTAAGCCAGTTCCTGTTGCATTCATTTAAATAGAATAAACAGCGTTTTTATACAATACAA
Organism: Phyllomedusa bahiana; assembly: GCA_025379985.1. NCBI lineage: Eukaryota > Metazoa > Chordata > Amphibia > Anura > Hylidae > Phyllomedusa > Phyllomedusa bahiana. The sequence continues at coordinate 2,819 of JAODAL010013112.1, forward strand.
ATACCACTTCGCTCTTTATTGAGGCTGCATCAATTCTACTACACGCATTTACATCCAGGCGTTAATACTGTCGTTGTATTTCTGGTGTGCGCCCCCAAGACACGTCTATTTTTCACCCAAAAATATCTACATGTATTCTACCTGGTAGCCTACATTGCACAAGCAAACGGGTTTATATACTACTGTTACATCCTTGTGTGGCGTAAAAACACGCATTGGTAATACGCACAAAGCTACTAGATTGAGTGTCGGTATCTAATTCTTTGGCGCAATATTACATCCAGAGTGTTTAATATTATGCGTTGATTTTGCTTGGTGTGACTGACAAAAATAAACCGTCTTTTTCACGCCAATCTCAAATACACATTTTTTCCTGTATCCTAATTCATAAGCAAAGGTTAATTCAAACTTTCTCTCTTGTTCTGTGTGGCGTAGAAAACACGCAACTTGTAATACGCCACAACGACTACTAGTTTGTGCGAGGCTCAATTCTTTGGTAGCGCAGTTTACGATCCAGGGTGTTTTTAAATTAAACGTTGTTTGCTGATGTGCTGACATAAAAATAAACCTTCTATTTCCACGGCCAAAATATACACATTTTCCTGTATCCCTATATTCCATAACAAAGGTTAATTCCAACTGTCTCTCTTGTGTGTGGCGTAGAAAACACGCAATTCTAATACGCCACAAAGCTACTAGTTTGTGCGGCCTCATACTTGTGGCGCAATTTTTACATTCCACAGGGGTTAATTAAGCGTTGTTTGCTGAGTGTGCTGACACAAAACAATAAACCATCTTTTTGCCACGCCAATATACACATTTCCTAGAGTCATCCTAATTCATAAGCAAAGGTTAATTACAACTGTCTCTCATGTTGTGTGGACGTAGAAAAAACACGCATGTAAAATGCCACAATCGCTACAGTTTGTGTGCTCCATTCTTTGAGCGCAATTTACATCCAGGGGTTAATAAGCGTTGATTGCTGGTGTGCTGACAAAAAATAAAACCGTCTCATCTTTTCCACGCCAAAATTACACATTTTCCTGTATCCTAATTCAAAAGCCTAAGGTTAATTCCAACTGTCTCTCTTGTTGTGTGGCGAAACAACGCCCCCACACGCAAATGTAATACGTCCACAAAGCTACCTAGTATTGTAGCGCTCAATTCTTTGCGCAGCAATTACATCAGGGGTTAATTAAGCGTTGTATTTGCTGGTGTGTGCTGTAGACACAAAATAAACCAACTTTCCACGCCAAAATATACACAGGTTATTCCTGTATCCTAATTCATAAGCAAAGGTTAATTACAACTGTCTCTCCTTGTTGTGTTGGCGTAGTAACACACAGCAATGGTAAATACTCCACAAAGTACTAATTTTGTGTGTGCTCAATTCTTTGACGCGCAATTTACATCATGGGTTAATTAGCGTTGTTATGCTGTGTGCTGACAAAAATAAAACCGATCATTTTCCACTGCCAAAATACATATTAAACATTTCCTGTATCCTAATTCATAAGCAATAGGTTAATATCCAACTGTCTCTCTGTTGTGTGGCGTAAGAACAACACGCAATTGTAATACGCCACAAAAGCTACTATTTTGTGCGGCGTCAATACTTCTATGGCGCAATTCTTATCATCCAGGGTACTTAAGCGTTGTTTTTGCTGTGTGCTGACAAAAAATAAACTGTCTTTTTCGCACGCCAAATATACACATTTATCCTGTAGCCTAATGTACATAAGCAAAGGTTAATTCCAACTGTCTCTCTTGTTTGTGTGCGAGAAAACAGCGCAATTGTAATACGCCACAAAAGCTTCTAGTTGTGCGGCTCAATCCCTTTTGGCCGCAATATTACTCCAGGGGTTAATTAAGCGTTGTTTGCTTGTGAGTCTGACCAAAAATAAACCGTCTTATTCCACCCAAAATATACACATTTCCCTGTAACCTAATTCATAAGCAAGGTTAATATACAACTGTCCTCTTTGTTGTGGTGGCGTAGAAAACAGCAATTGTAATACGCCAAAAACGACACGAGGGGGGGGGGGGGGGGGGGTGTACTTATTTTATCTTCTAATGGGGGGGTATTTTGGGGGCAGGGGGGGGGGGGAAGGGGGGGGGGGGGGGGGGGGGGGGGGGGGGGGGGGGGGGGGGGGGAAAAGAACGAGGTTATTCGATGGGCGGGTTTTGGGTGTGTTATTACTTTTATGGGTTTTTTTTCTTCTTTATTTTTTTTTTTTTTATTTTTTTTATGAGAATTGTTTGTGGAGGAGATTTGAGTGGAGAATTGTTAATATGAGGGTTATTAAGCGTTGTTTTTGCTGGTGTGCTGACAATAAATAAACCCGTCTTTTTCACGCCAAAATATATAAAATTTTTCCTGTAGCCCTAAATCATGTCCGAAAGGTAAATTATGCTGTTTGTGCGTTACATTTTGTAATACACAAAGTGTTTTTAAACGACACATACAAGTAAATTTTTCCAGCCATTTGTGAGCGCATTTATACTCCAAGGTACCCAAGCTTGTTAGCTTGGCGGTTTCAATTGGAGTCAAAAACAGAGTGTATATTTATCATATAAACACAGATATCATCAACAAACAGTGTACTGAGTACATTTTAGAACAAACAGTATTCTAGACAGAGAGATGGCAGGCTCTGCACCTGCGAGTGGCAGTGGCACAATATTCCTGGAACAGGCCCAGGTCCGCAAGCACAGCAGGGGACGTCGAGTAGGTGTCACTTCCATCACTCGTTGAGGCCGAAGCTGCCGCTGTCATCAGCGTCCTGTTTTTGTTGCAGCAACCCAATGGTTCTTGATTGGTTGACTTGGTCATCCTCTTCGTCCCAGATGAGATCTGACAATACCACAGCCAGATTCGGTGGGAACGCAGACACAACCCTTAGTTGGCATGGCCAGGGAGAGGGTCCCAGCGGGCTGTCACCTGTCCTCACCGCCGATCTGTCCCATCCGGTTCCCCTGCATCCAGAGATTCTATCTATGTCTGGTCTGGTCTCAGCACCACTATATAGGCGAGATGAACAATTTGAGGGGGGCCCCCCCCCCAGTCAGCATCGACTGGACAGTGCGAATAAAAAAAAAATAAAAAAAAAAAGAAATGGGGCTAATAACCACTGCTTTTCTCTCAGTAGGCGATGCAAAGCGTAATAGATGTGGAGAGTGGCATGGGAGGTCATGTTGGAAGGTCACAGCCTCGAGCATACAGACAGTGATGAGGACAGCAGTGACGAGAAACACAAATAGATGATGATGGTAGCGCCAGACCGCACTTGGAGCCGGGATGAGGCAGGCTTTCATCATCGTCAGGGATAAAGGGCGTCAGCTTATATCGCGTCAGGCATGCAGCGCAGCCAGCAAGTGGGTCGTGTGCCGTGAGTCAGCAGATCGGACCACAGTGTGCACGGTCGAGGAGCCATGCAGCCACAGGGGTATAAACAAAACCCGCTTTCGGCGAGGTCCAACAAAGTAGCGGCCAGCAGGGGCTTCAGCGAATGCAGCGCGACCAGTAGGTCACTCAGGATGCGAGCGTTGGCATTAAAATCACACACATACGTCCGGTCGGTGTTGCAGTTCTTTTGCTAAGACACCGAGAAGCCGAATAAGTAAGATATGTATCAATCTGAGGGCGTAGAAAAGTGCTGCGTGCCAGGGAAGCTAGCCCCCACCGTTGGCACCATGGCCCATGCGACAACACAGAGCAGCGTCACCATCCAGGTGGCCTGGGAGAAACGTGCTCAGATGTGGTGTTCCATCCTGCTGCCTTCAGCAACAGCAGCAGCAGCAGTACGCCCCAGTGGGCACGCATGCCATTGATCGACCAGTCAAGGCGCTGCAACCACCTACAGCAGAAGGGAGAGCTGACACACACTTTGACATCATCTCCCGGTCGTCAGATGGGCACACCCCTTTTTTTTTCCCTCGCTCTCGCACTCTATCGCGGCCCAGCAGTCGTTCAGCGATGGCGATTGCAAAGAGACAACCTAGTATGCGTCCAACCATCCTAAGTGCAAGCAGTCTGTCCCGTGCTCCTGTCCATTGTTGTAAATGCACGTCCCTCCCCTTTCCACACGGTGGAACTCTCACCGGTTCAGAGAACTATCATGGCTTGTGCCGAGCCATATGGAGGTTCAAGCCGAAATAGTTCATATGATCCAAAAAGGAAGTACCGCGCAACTTCATAAAAGGTAAACAGAATGGGTCAGTTCCCTTGAGCTTATCGGTTTTTTCCAAGGTTGCACGGCAGCGTGGACGTCTGGAGCTGTAACTACGGTCCAAGGGCCAAGTACATGTCCTTTTACGGCCCACTGGTTGAATGTGCTTCCGGCCCAGGACACCAACAACTTGGACAGGAGACGCCGCTTTTCTCCTCCATGCTGGTTGTCAAAACTGAGCGTTGAGGCACGCGTGCGCAAAGTCCGCCTCCGTCCGTCCTCCACCATCACCACATCTCAGCCTCCACAGTACTGCTCCGATCATACCTCATGTGTATGGCACAGCGGTAGGTCACGAAGTATCTACACTCTGGGCTTGCCTCGCTGAACGGAAGTCACAACAGGGTAGCGAGAGAACTGCTCCGCGTCATGCAGCAAGAAATCGATGTGTGGCTTTCTCCGCGCCAACTGCAAATCGGAACCATGGTGACGGACAATGGGAGGAACATGGTGTCCACGCTGCACCGAGGAGGGATGGTCCATGCGCCCTGCATGGCGCACGTGTTCAATATGGTTGTCAAAAGGTTCCTGAAGTCTTCCACCGATCTTCAGAACATTCTGAAAATGGCCAGGAAACTGTGCATGCACTTTTCCATTACAAGCCAGAACACCCTCTGAGTTGCAGTGGCAGAACGGCCTCCCCAACACACTCTGATATGCGATGTTTCCACCCGCTGGAATTCCAGCCTGCACATGTTGGACCGACTGTATGAACAGAGAAAGGCCATTAACGATTTTTTGATGATCCAGGCAGACAGAAGTACTCCCCTGTGTAACTTTGATGTCAGCCAGTGGCAGCTCATGCGTGACACCTGCCGTTTGTTGAGGCCATTCGAGGAGGCGACGTTATTTGTCCGTCGCAGGACTACGGGATGAATAACGTCATTCCATTGCTTCATGTCCTGGAACAGATGCTGAAAAATCTGTCTGGGCAGGGGACTGGAGACGTGGCGACTACATCTCGTGGCCATATGAGTCCGGTGGGGACTGAAATGGAGGAGGAGGAGGAGGACATTGGAGCAGAAGCATTGTCTGGTGAAATGAGTGGATTTTCTACCCAGGTGACAAGAGAGGAGGAGCAGGAGCAGCTGGAGGAGGTGGATGGAGATGAGGAAGACGAGGCAGATGACCCCCAAGCACCGTGGCAGTATACAGTGGAAATGGAGGCAGGGAGCCCCTCGGAGTCACTTGTGCAATGGCCCGCAGCATGCTTATCTGCCTGGCTAGTGACAGCCGAATAGTCAGCATCGGCAGAGGGATGACTTCTGGAATCTCCACCCTATTGGACCCTCCGCTACCGGTCCAAACAATGGGAGCTTTTTCCCAGCTATGAGGGGAAGACCAAACTCAAATACTATAGAAATCCTCCGTAATCAGTTGCGATGCCTATGTGCGGCATCGTCCCTCCTCCGCCACGACTGACCGGGGGGTTCCTCAGGTGCTCAAGTACCACTGCCGCGGCTGTGGGGGAAAGGTGGGAGGGGAGTCGGAGCTAGTACCGCTCCATCTGTAGTAAACCTAAGTCTGGAGTCAATGATGGAGCAGCTTCCTTAACCGCCTAGTTACGAGGTCAGTCGCCATCAGCAGCAGCTGCAGGACCTGGAGCAGACCCTGAACAAACAGGTTGTGGCCTATTGGACAGCACTCTGCAACATCAGTTAGAGATCCGCTGGACTACTGGGCAGCCAAAAATGGATGTGTGGCAGCAACTTGCGAGTTTGCAGTGGGAAGCTGTCCTGCCCGGCCAGTAGTTGTGGCATCAGAGCGGGTGTTCAGTGCGGGCAGGGGGCCATCGTTACCCAAGGAGAACCGTTGTCCACGGGAAATGTGGAACGATCTGAACCTTTGTCAAGATGAATCAGGCGTGGATCGGCCAGGATTTTCCACACACCAATGCCTTAGCGTCAGTCTGGGTTCAATACTACTGCCTCGCCACTATTCTGATGCCGCCACCCGACGATGCCACACATCTGGCTGCCAGTTTCTCACATCTGCCTACCACCATCTTTACCAGGGAATGGTTATTGGCCACCCACCTCAACACTCTGTTCATTGTGCCACTCTATGACCTCATGTGCTGCTGCTGTTTGCCGTGACACATCCACACTGTGTCATTGTGCCACTCTCTGACCTCATTGCTATTGCTCCTGCGCGTCACCTCGTATCTCTGTCATTGTGCCACTCTGTGGGCATACCTCCTTTTTTTGCCACCCTCCAGACATTTGTCATTTGTGCCCTGTCTGAACCTCATTGTGCTGCTGTGCTGGCTGCTGACTATGTCCTCCACACTGTGTACATCTGTGCCACTGCCTGACCTCATACTGCTGCCGCCGTGACCTCCGCACTGTGTGATTGTGAAAATCTGTGGGCCTAATACTGTGTTGCGCCTCCCATAATGTCATTCGTGCCACTGCCTGACACTCATACTGACTGCACGCCGTGACCTCACACCTGTATCATTGTGCCACTCTGTGGCCTTAATACTCTGTTTTTGCCACCATCCATAATGTCATTGTGCCCACTGCATGGACCATCATGACTGCTGCCTGCATGGACCTTCCAACTGTGTGATTGTGCCACTCTGTGGCCTAAATACTGGTTTTGCCGCTCCATAATGTCATTGTGTGCCATGCCTGACCTATTACTGCTGCAGCAGTAGACCTCCAATCACTGTGTGATAGTGCACTCTGAGGCCTAAATAATACAGTTTTGCCGCCTCCTAATGTCATTGTTCCACTGCCTGACCTCTCATACTGCTGCCGCCGTGACCTCCACACTGTGTGGATTGTGTCCACCTGTGGCCTAATACTGTTTTGCGGCTCCATTAAGTCATTGTGCAACTGCTTGACCTACATCCTTGCTGCCGCCGTGACCTCACACTGTATCATTGTGCTCACTCTTGTGGCCTAATACTGTTTTGCCACCCTCCAGAATGCCATTTCGTGCCAATGTCTGACTCTCATACTTGCTCCGCCGTTGAACCTCACACTGTGTGATTGTGCCACTATTGTGGCACTAATACTGTTTTTGCCGACGCCTCCCATAATGTCCATGCTGTGCCATCTGACATGGACTCTCTTATGCAGCCGCCGTGACACCTCCAACACTGTGTGATTGTGTCCACTCTGTGGCCTAATACTGTTTTGCACACCATCCAGCAAATGTCAATTGTGACACTGTCTCTGGACCTCATACCTGCTGCCACCGTGACTCTCCACATCTTGTGATTGTGCCCGCACTCTGTGGCCTAATACTGTTTTGCCATCTCCCATAAATGGTTACTTGTTGCCACTGCCTGACCTCATACTGCTGCCGCACGTGACCTGGGCACGCTCTCAGACATTGTGCCACTCTGTGGCCCTAATATGTGTTTGCAACTCCAGAATGTCATTGTGCCACGCCAGACCTCATTGCTTGATGGTCTGCCGCCCGTCACCTCCACACTCTGTTCACCGTTTTTTTTTGGTTTGGGGCCCACCTGAGCCGTCAGCTTGTTTTTTTCCAGCTTCGCTGCCATGATTTTATCACGGCTACATTCCCGCTTGGGTTTTTTGGTCAGTTTTGCCTCTTAAGTGCCCAGGGAATTTTATGAGTGAAGCGATTCTAAGAGCGGGCGGCAGGTCATCTGTCGTGTCATACTAAAACACAACATTGTATGAAGACCAAACCAAGCCCCTATGCATATTTAGCATGCCACAAACGTTCTACAGCACCCTGCAGGCTCTGGGGCAGCCTGGAAATAAGCTGTTTTTTAAACGCGATTGTGACGAAGTAATTCAGGAGAAACGAAGACGTATTTTTGTCGGAAAATTAGGCGAAGTGATACGAATCGAATTTTTGAGAAAATTGACCCATCTCTAATAATAAATATACACATAACAGATTTCAAGGAGTGATCAAAAATACAAAAATGCACGCCAAACCACCACAAAAAAATTGTTATGATAAAAATAACAAAAACCTATTTTTCAATTCATTACTAAAGTGGTGGATATGTCCCAAAGGAGGGTGACAAATGTGTCCCCAATATTTGTATTGGGGGGTTTTATTTTTGTTTTTAAATGTTTTTTGGTTGTTTCATTTTGTGATGCTGAATTTTTTTGTATTTAAATGCTTTTTTGGGAAATAAAAATTTTTTATGGAAATTTTGGAGAGTCATTATATTTCATTTGGTACATGTTGTTTTTTAGTTTGGGACTTTTATATTTTTTGAACCAGTTTTTGAATTGGTTTGTGTATTCTGTGCAAAACAGCATTTCTGGCGGGTAAACCCTTTTAAACTGGTTTTTTCCCGTTCCAGCAGTAAAGTGCCCAGAATTTCCCAATGAAACTAAAATGTATAGCTTTGTATGGTTCTAGTGCTCCCCACCTTTCGCACGCCCCCCAAAATCAGGCGGTTTACAAAGTCCCGTGGGCTCTCTATAATGCGCCATACTGGCGTATGGGCATTTTTAAACTATTGTGAACGGGGCTGCACGAGATGTCAGGCTGAAAAGCCCCCGGGAATTTCGACCCCAGCCCCTTTTCTTACATGCCCCCTATGTGCCCCTTTTGTGGGGAAAAAATTTACTGAAAAATTTTTGGGGGGGAGAGATGTGTCACTATTCAACTTTTTTGGGCTGCATTGTTTGTGTAATTAGTTCTTGGAGGGAAAAAAAATGACCTTGCAGAAGAAAAAAAAGGGTTTAAAAATTTTACCATTGCACGGGGGCCCTTTTTGGGGCCCCGGGTTTTAACTTAAACCACTTTTAAACCCACTGTCCCATGGAAAAACCCATTGAAAAACTAGATACCTCCCCACATTATCCCAAAAACTTTTTAACACTCAATCCCAATACATCTGCAGGTTGTGCCAAAAGGAATTTTGCTCTGACACTCCTAACAAATTCAGTGCCAGAAATTCTATAAAACAGTCATAAAGTTGTGTCCTAATAGTTTGATAAAATCTATATGTACTCACCATTCATCAAGCCCCATCGAAGTGTTTAATGTGACGCATGCACAAACAGGGTTTGTGCAGCGTTGTCACCCTTTTGATGCGTTATTTTATCTTTTCTCCAAATTTTAAGAAAAGGGATGGGCGCGGTTTTGGGGGAAAAGGGTGTGGTCCTGAGAGATTGTTAAAGCTAAAAAAAACATTGGGGTTTCCGGCAAAAATCTGAAGTTCTCATTTTCCCAGAGATATTTCTTTTTTGAGTTGGGTTTATTTGCTATAAAAAAAGGATAATTTTAAAACCTGTCTGGTCCCCCAAAAAGTCCTTTTTAAAAGGAACTTGCAAACTCTTTTAACTAAGGGCTCAGTTTCCCCGTGGTGTGTGTTTAAATAAAAAACTTGCCTTATTTAGAAGCCATTGTGGAGATGAATTAAAATATTTAATCACTGGAGTCCTTCAAAAACATTTTGGGAAAAAACCCTTTGCTGCAGAGGGGGCCCCCGGGCCCTGGTCTTGGTGGGGAAAAAAAGCCCCTTTTTTGGGGTTCAGGGGATGCTTTTTGTTACTGACATTTTACAGTAGCATCTAAAATAGCTGCTAGGTGACTGTGTATGGGGTGGCTTTTTTGGAACAGCTATAGTGTTGGGTGGGTGGCTGTTCCTGTGTTCCAGGACAGGTTTTGTGAAAGGTTTTTGGGAGGCCTATATAAAGCCGGTGCAAACGGGTTTGATTGGGTGTTGGGCTTGCTCCAAAAGGAAGGGCTTTGTTTCCCCAGGCTGTGTAAAGCCTTTATGTTAAAGGGGGAGAAAACAGTGTTGGGGGTGCTAGCTCTGGGGGGGGTCCGAACACATTTAGAGAGGGTCAAATTTAAAACCCATGTGACCCGTGGTTAAACCGGGGTGTGCCGAAACTGTTCTTAAAGGGGAAAGGGCAAATTTGATCCCCAGTATGGTCCGGGACAGTGTCCAAACTTTGGGGAAAGATCAAAAAAGTTGTCCCTGTACAAAATGTTTTTTTATTTTATATGTATAGGTTTTTACAATTTTATTTTATAGATGTGACATTTTTTCTGCTATTTGTATTTATTATTTTCTCTATATGTTTATGTATTTTTTATTTTAATTGTTAGTATGGTTTAGTTTTTTTCTTTTGATTACTAATTCTTTGAAAAAAATTGTAACTTTTAAACCCCTTTTCCCCTCTCCCTACCTTGGGGATAGTTTTCTGGGTTCCTGTACCGTAAACCCCCCTAAATACCCGGGAAAAAATTTCTTTTTAAACCTTTTGCCCAAAACATTTAAAATAAAAGTCTAAATTTTTTTGTTTGTTGGGTATGTTTTAATAACTGTAAAGGGAGGAATTTGGTCAGTTAAACCCAAAACCCCAAAAATTTCTATACCCTTTAGTTTTCCCGGGAGTAAACACAAAAAAATACCTTTTAAATCTACTTAAACACCCATGTTTTTAGGTGTTTTGGAAACCCCTTTATATTTTGAAAAGAAGTTCTGGGTTTTACCAATAAAATTTTAAAAAAAAAACAACCCAAAAGGTTTAAACACCTAGAATTTAAAAATACAATTTTAAAAATTTAATATTTAAAAAAAATAAAAAAAAGAATTGGAAAAGAAAACGAAAAGACACCCTCCAAATATACCCTATCAAAGACCTGTCTCCTCAAAAATGGGGGAAAATTTGCCCCAATAAGGGCGCCCCCCACTGGAAAACCCTTAAAATAAACCCCTGTCCCTAGGGGTACAATTCCCAAATGAAAAAAAAAAAAAAAACATATACCAAAATGGTTTGTGCCAAAAAAAAAAAAAATGCTGTGATTAAAAAACAATACAACAGGGCAAAAAAAAGTTTGTGTTCAAAATACTATGAATTGATGTTTCGCATAGGAAGATGGGTTAAAAAACGCATAAATATTCCAAATATTTCCAACGCGTTTTCCCCTAATTCTGGGGGTTTTCAGGGAAAAAATTGCCCCGTTTATAACAACAATACGGAAACATCTAAAGGAAAAAAAAAAAAAAAATGTATGCAAAAAATATAACTCAAGTCCCCTTTAAATGATTTGGAAAAAAAGGGGTTGGGGAAGATAGAGGACGGGGGGCCCAGGATGTTTATGTACAGGGTCCCCCCCATTGATTACTGAGGGCAGGTCCAAGCAGTAAAACCCAAAGTTTTGTTTTTATGTATCTTTATTTAGTGTTATACCTGTAGTTGTTTTGGTTTTTCCTGCAGTTTTTCCAATTTACGTGCGAACAAATATACAGTCCATACGATTTTAACAAAACAGGAGAATTTATGTTTGAATTTGAGACTGTAATAAAACTTTTTGGAAATTTTTTGTTATCCCAATAAAAACAGGCCCCCCCATGCACCCAAAAGACCAAAAATATAAGGGTTTTAAGGTCATTAGAAAAAAATTACTTTAATAAAAATGTTTATCATGAAGACATTTTTGTAAGGGATTCCGTCAGGGGCGGCCCCCAACAGAACAGAAGTGTGGGGGCCTGACCACTGATCCCAACCCCTGTCCCTGCCCTTTTTGGGGTTTCCCAAAATCCCCCTTTAAAAGGTCGGCCCCCCCAACCGGGAAAACTGGCACTATTTTGAATTTGGTGGAAACACAAGACGCAGACTAAAAATTTCAAAACCCCAATTTTGGGGAACGTCAAGCAAGCCAAATCGGGAACTATTGGAAACGCGGTACAAAGCCAGAACGCAGAAGAATAAACGTGAACCAAGCAGAGTAAGATAACCAGGGAGGCACAGAATAAAGAGGGCGAGTTATAGGCATAAACAGACCAGTATAACAGGCAAGGAGAAGAGACAGAAGACCCCTTAAATACCTTCCAGGAGAACTAAGTACAAAGGCAATAGTAGGAATAAACAGAAGACCAGATGGGAAAAGGTAGAGCTGTCAATCACCAGGAGCAAGGAGCCAGGTTAACCCGTGGAGTGCTGGACGATTCCTGGCCGGGGCGTCGGCCAGGAATCAATCAAGATAGCAGGGAAGAAAACCCAGTTCACACTAGTGAACACAAATGTAGACACTATGCCAAAAACCACGGCTTACGTCGCAACGGCCATGGCCGGCGACCAGAACTCAAAGCTGGGGTTCTTTCTGGCATGATCATGACACATATATTTGGTGACAGTATAATACCGGCCAGATTGCGGGTCAATTAACACAAGTGGGGTGGTGGCTTTAAACAGGGGTTATTGAACTTGGGTCCGGAAGTTGCAGAAGGTAATGGATTAGAAAGTCTTTTAGTCAGTTACCTTGGATTCACTAGGAACCGTCTCTGATTTATCTTACCTCTCTCTCTCCCTCTCTCTCTTCTCTCTCTTTTATCTCTCTCTCTTATGACTCTCTCTCTTATGTCTCTCTGTCTCTGTGTCTCTCTTATCTCTCTCTCTTATATCTCTCTCATGTCTCTCTATCTGTCAGTGTCTATGTGTGTATCTTTCTCTTATATCTCTCTCATGTCTCTCTCTCTCTTATCTCTCTCTTATATTTCTCTCTTACATCTCTCATGTCTCTCTTATTTATCTCTCTTATGTCTCTCTCTTATGACTCTCTCTCTCTTATTTCTCTCTGTCTCTGTGTCTCTCTTATCTCTCTCTCTCTTATATCTCTCTCGTGTCTCTCTCTCTGTCTGTCTGTGGTTCTGTGTGTATTTCTCTCCAGGGGGCCTTAGTGCAAAAAGTGAAATGGGCCCCCAGCTGCTGTGTGCAATTTACAATACTGGTATCTCCTTATGTGGCAGAAGGGCTTTTGGGCCCCCTCAGGCTGCAGGGCCCGGTAGCGATTGCTACCTCTGCACCCCCTTTAGCTACGCCCCTGTCTCTCTCTTATATCTCTCATATGTCTCTCTCTAATCTCTCTCTTATATCTCTCTCTTACATCTCTCTCACTCTTATGTCTCCCGTATCTCTCTCATAAATCTCTCTCATGTCTCTCTCTGTCTGTGTCTCTGTGTCTCTCTAATATCCCTCTCTTTGTTAAATCTCGTCTCTTATATCTCTCTTCCTTGATATAGTCTTCAGCGGTGCACCTGTGGGATGGGAGTTTCCCTTTCCATCCACATGTTGTCTGTCTGTATCCTGTGATACTCCATGAGCTCATACCATTGAAAATCACTGACTCTCTGCACTGAGAAACTGAGAAATTTTTACAACTTTTCTATCTAATAGGTGATCTAACCGCTCTCACAGCCGCTCCCTTGTCTGTCTGAATTCACTCTAAACTAATTCCTCCTCCGCAGTTTTCCGGGCTCTTCCTTTTCCTTCTTCCTTCCCTGGTGTTCTGGTGACAACTACTGGTAGAGAGGGGAATTGCTGGCCCTATCCCAATAACATTATTATCATAATTATTATTTGGATGTGACTTCAGTGGTAATAATGGATAGAAGACGTCTTAAAGTTTTGGAAACTCCTTAACGACCGCCCACTGCAGGCAGCATGTATTCTGTCAGCAGCAATGGCAAAAGACGTCGCAAACTTCAGAGGGGGTTTGCAGGTCTCTGTGCTCAGATGCACTAGGAACATAGCTGTAGTTAATAGCTCCGTTCCTAGTGCAACTCTGTGCATAGCAGGGATCAGAAGATTTCTCAGATCCGTGCTGTTTAACCCTTTGATTGTCACGGTTCGAGACTGTGGCAAGATCAAAGGGAATATCTCTGCCCAATTGGGTCACCAGGTTTCCTGATGATCTATGGAGCTGACTGTACAGTCAGCTCTTGGGTGGCAGAATGCCCCCAGAGTAGTCTGTGTAGTAAGCCTACTGTTAGGACACACAGTGCGACATGTATGAACCCGGCGCAGACTCGCCAGTTCTACCTCTGTTTTTAAAAGTGTACGATCCAAAAGTGTGTATGAAAGTGTCTCACAGTACTTTGTACATGTGTCCTGTTCAATGCCAAAAGTAGTCTCAGACACTTGGAAACTGGTATAAATTTGTATGACAGTTTTGCACCACATTGTACGACTTTGGTGAAACATACCCCTGCATCTTTGGCACATTCAAAAGTGTCGTGTCTGGCACAGATTGCACCAAGTTTTCCCATATAATGGTTCATATATCTATAGAACAGGGCTGAAGACAATTTGGTTTATATCAAGCATATAGCACTAAATGTTCCAGGTTACTGCGGCATCAGCAGGACCCCACCTGCATGCAAACAACAATGTTATAGATATATATGCCATAAACAAGCTGAACAAATTCTTATTCAATGCTTCTTTAATATTCATTCATCTCCAAAAAGTAACAAGGTGACATGACATCTGCTTGGTCATCAATATCAACGTTCAAGACATATAAATAAAAATAAATGTAACCTGGAATCCTTTGTTAAGGCTCTGAAAGATGGTGAAAAGCACCTTTTCTATTGGCAAATCTGCCGAATATTGAGGACGTAGAGCCTTAGCAAAGGATTCCAGGTTACATTTATTTTTACTTATATGTCATGAACTTTGATATTGATGACCAAGCAGATGTCATGTCATCTTGTTACTTTTTGGAGATGAATGAATATTAAAGAAGCATTGAATAAGAAGTTGTTCAGCTTGTTTACGGCATACCTATCTATAACACTGAAGACAATTTGGCTCAAAGCACGCCAAATAAATGGCGCAGCCATTTTCATACATGTTGCCCACAGTATGTCACCCACAGCAGCCTATACCATATTGACAGAATGTATAATGTATGAGCTTACAGGAATATACCAATATACGATAAGTCTAAAATAAAATATAAAAATAGTTACCCTTCAGAGGGATTAAAAAAATGAATCTCCAAAATAAAACAAGGCTGATTGCCCCCACTCCCAAAGACATTGTGTTCTTACTATCTAAGATTTAATTGCTTATGCTTTTTAAAAGTTGACTATATTGTAGAGTAACGCGCCGGACCGCCGCCCCCTGGCCCCTAGCGGAGGCGCGGCATGACCCGGCACGCTGGGCGCATGCAAATGAGCTGGGCGGTCGCGCGCGTGTGGCGGGGGTGGAGCCTAAGCAAGGAGGTCCGGGAGACCTCCCTTCCGCCCAGGGATTCAGTGGCACGGCGCCAGGCATCAGTGTGGACACCCGTGACGCTCGCTCCTTCTAAAATGGCGGACGAGCACGTGGAGCTGCTGCGGCAGCTCATTGCAGCCAGAGGAGCGGATTGGGAGCGGGCTGCGGCTCAGGAGGCAGAGGGGGCCGCGGCGCGCACGGAGGAGGCGACAGCTGCAGCGGGGGGAGAAGAAGGAGGAGGGCTCGCCCTCCGCAGAGGCTGAGCCCTGACACCACCCCCAGGACTCGTCGTCGCCAGCGGAGCCCCTCTCGGGTCCCTCCGGGCCGGGTAGGAGCCCGGCCAGCGGGTGGTCGGGCCCCCCGGGCTGGGAGGAATCCAGGTAGACCGGCGAGTCCTGCAGAGGGCAGCAGGTCTGTGAGCCAGCCTGGCACAGGGTCTGCTGCTGCTCCAAATCGACGCATGAGGTCCGTGTTAGCGGTGCCCCCGCCTGGCGATGCTCCGGCCAGGGGGGTAGCCAGTCGACAGTCGTCATCCAGGGGGTGCCCAAATTCGCCGGAGAGCGTGGGGCGGGACGAGCGAAGTGGATGGGCGGCGGACGGCCGGCCCGGGCGGTTCGGATCTGCGCCGGTCGGCCTCCCCCTCCTGGGGTTGGAAGGCCTGGACCCGGGCCAGAGGGCGGCGGCGGAGGACGGGAGACGCTTCAGAAGCGACGTGCAAAGTTCCGGGACACCGGCTGGTGGGTTCACAGCCCCCATGCAGCCTGGTGAGTGTGTCTCTTTGTCTTGTTCGTTTCCGCCTATTTTGAGGGGTTTAGTAGCAAGTGGGAGTCAGGGTTGCGTAGCTTCGAGCCCGGCGGGCCTGGTGTTGGGGCCCTGGCGCGGGGTTGGGGAACCCGGGGGGTTGGCGGCGGCTCTGCGTGAGTTGTTGGGGCGTTTTGAGGATCGAGGGGGGGTGTCGCCAGCTGAGGCCTGGGTTTCACAGAGTTCGATCGGAGTTGGTCCGGTGGTACGAGAAGGGTCCGGGGGAGGTACTGCAGCCAGGTCGTCTGGGGCGAGTGTCACGGTTTCAGTGCAGACAGAAAAGGAATCACAAGACAGTGTCAGGTTGGACGACCGGGCTAGGGGTGAGGTTTACGTCTGCTTTGAGGGCACCCTAGGGACTCATTTGAAGCAAGAGGTTAGGGATAAGATAGCAAAGGATGAATATGTGGAGATCTTTTCCCTTTTGCCCCTTGAGAAGTTTAATCTGGACAAGGGCAAAAAGGATGAGAGCAAAAAAGAGGAGGAGGAGAAGCGTCGTTGGGGGTTGATTCCACAGACGTTCACTAATTGGCTACAGGCCTTCGCTATATTAGCGAGAGGAGAGAAGGCGCCGGAAAACTGTTCGGCATTATTCTGCTATATGGACTCGATAGGTGAGGCGTATCGGGCTTATGGGGGAATGGCTTGGCTTCGTTATGACGAGCAATTCGGCACGAGGAAAGGCAGTCCGTCCTTCTATAAGGTGGGACCATAAGGATATTGGCCTGTGGCTTCGGGTGATGGCCCCAACGAAGTTTGGGCAGCCCTTCCAGGGGGGGGGCCGGGTCCACCGGCCAAAGTGGATTTGCAGGAGGATCCGGGTCAGGTAGCCAGGCAGGGGCCCAGAAGGGAGGAGCGTGTTGGCAGTTCAATAGTGGCCAATGTAAGTTTGGGTCGGGCTGCCGGTTTAAACACGTCTGCTCGTACTGCGGGGGTGCGTCCCATCCGGTTTCCAAATTCTTCAAAAAAGGGTGAGCAAAAGGGAGTGGTTCAGGTTGCCAAGGGGGAGACGCCGGTGAAGGTTCTCGCGATGGCGCCGTATCTGGCCAGATATCCGGATAGGGAGGGTGTGCAGTTGTTGGGTGAAGGTTTTGAGCAGGGGTTCTGGATTCCCCTTCCGGGGCATGTTGTCCCTTTTTCTTTGCGGAATTTGAGGTCGGCGAGGGAACACCCTTCGGTAGTGTCGGAGAAACTTGCGAAAGAGGTGGCTCTGGGGAGGATGGCGGGGCCTTTTGTGGAACCCCCCTTTTCTGACCTGGTGGTGTCGCCCTTGGGAGTAGTGCCAAAGAGGGAACCGAACAAGTTCCGGCTCATCCATCATTTGTCGTTCCCGAAGGGGCAATCGGTTAACGATGGGATTGCTCCAGAGTTGTGTTCGGTTGTGTACACTTCCTTCAATGAAGCAGTTGCCCTCGTTCGGAGATTTGGGTCGGGGTCATTGATGGCGAAAACAGACATCTAGTCTGCGTTTCGCTTGTTGCCAGTGCGGAAGGTTAGCCTGCGGTTGTTAGGATGTTTTTGGGAGGGCCAGTTTTTTGTTGATCGTTGCCTTCCGATGGGTTGCTCTGTATTGTGCGCTTATTTTGAAGCGTTTAGCTCGTTTTTAGAATGGGTGGTGCGGGATGTATCCGGATTGGGGTCCATCATTCATTATTTAGACGATTTTCTTTGCATGGGCCCAGCGGGTTCCCCGGTATGCGGGTCGCTGCTGCAAACAATGCGATGGGTGACGGATCACTTTGGGATTCCCTTAGCGGCTGACAAAACGGAGGGTCCGGGTACCTGTATGAAGTTCCTGTGGATTTGTATCGACTCCATTAACATGGAATGCAGATTGCCCGAGGATAAGCTGCAGATCCCGAGGTTTGAGGTGCGGAAGGCGTGTCATCTCCGTAAAATTCAACTGAGAGAGCTGCAGTCCTTGCTGGGGAAACTGAATTTCGCCTGCAGGATAATGCCTATGGGGCAGGTTTTTTGTCGGCGTTTAGCGGCTGCTATGTCGGGCATTTGAAGCCTCACCATTTTGTGCGCCTGACTAGGGGCACAAGGAAGACCTGGAAGTTTGGGCAGAGTTTTTGGTCCGTTATAATGGTCGGTCCATTATCCTAGGGGAAGAGCTGTCAAACCAGGAGATTAAAATTTTTACGATACGGCGGGCAGCACTAGGTTTGGAGCGATTTGCGATGATAGGTGGTGTGCGGCCTCATGGCCGGCGGAGTGGAGCGGGCTGCCGGTGATTTGGAACTTGGCCTTTTTGGAGCTGTTTCCTATCGTGGTGGCGGTGGAGTTATGGGGGGAGCAGTTCCGTAACCGGAAAGTCCGTTTCTTTTGTGATAATCTCGGTGTGGTTCAGGCCATCAATAGCCTTACCGCGTCGTCTCCTCCGGTGGTGCGCCTATTACGGTTGCTGGTGCTGCGCTGCCTAGAGTTAAATTCCTGGGTGCGGGCGGAACATGTGCCAGGGGTTAGGAATTCGGTGGCTGACTCTCTTTCTCGATTGCAGTGGGACCGGTTCCAGAATCTTGCGCCGTCTGCTTCGGAGTGCGGGGAGGAGTGCCCGAATCACCTTTGGGCCGTGGCCTTCGAGAGGCCGGCCGCCTGATTCGGTCTTCGCTGTCAGGTGGGACCTGGGCCGCGTACGAGGCAGTGTGGGTGCAGTGGGCCGACTGGATCAGGGCTTTGGGGGATGTGTCTTCAGACGATGATCGTATAGGGGCCTTGTTATGTTTTCTGGCAAAATGCCAGAGGGAAGGGTGGTCAGTGTCTAGGGTGTCCAGATTTGTGGCAGGGTTGGCCTTCGGGTTCAAGATGCAGAGGTTACGGGACGTGACAAAGGACTTTGTCGTGGCCCGAGCCTTGCGGGGGTACAGGAGAGGGCGGACCAGCAGAGATACCAGGAGGCCGGTGGTCTTTGCGCTCCTGGAACGGCTGGGGTCGGTGTTGGGGGAAGTTGCTGCGTCTGGGTACGAATTGACTTTATTTTGCCTTGCTTTTGCTTTGGCCTTTTTCGGGGCCCTGAGAATAGGGGAGCTGGTGTCCCCTAGTCGGTGCAAAGGGGGTGGGGTCCAGGCTGAGGATGTTGAGGTTGGCGGGGATGAGGTTAGTTTTTTGATTCGGCGATCAAAAACAGACCAGGCTGGCAAGGGGAGAAGAGTGGTCTTGTGGCGGGTTCCAGGGGCCTTAATGTGCCCAGTAGAGCGAGTGCGGGTGTTTCGGGCTTTGCGGAGGGTCTCTTGTGGGCTGCTCCTTGTTCATGAGGATGGGTCTTTTGTGTCGCGATTTCAGTTCACGGCAGTTTTCAGGAGATGCGTGGAGGCATTATGGTTAGACCCAAAGGGTTTCGCACCGCACTGTTTTCGGATTGGGGCAGCCACGGAGGCTGCGGGTTGGGGATTGAGCCAGGATGTAGTGCGCAGGATAGGGCGCTGGGAGTCCGATAGATATAGACTTTATGTCCGCCCACATTTGGTTTCATAAGGTTGGGGGTTAAAGGAGGGATGCATGACGGAGGGTTTGTTTTTCATGTGTTTGTGGTTTTCTGTTTTATCATTATAGAACATTCCCCTCTCCTCGTCTGGATCCTGGGTCACTCGTACGTCTATTGGGGAGCGGAGCGGGCGGAGCTTCGGCCGACTGGGCGTCAGTTGGGGATACCGAGGAGTGTGGCGTCAGTGCGATGGTTGGGGAGGCGAGGTATGCGGTGGATGGGGGTGGTGCCCGAAGTCATGCGCTTTGTGGCATTGGTTAGACCTCCCGATGTCCTGGTATTACATGTAGGGGGGAATGATTTGGGTTTAGTGACCTCTAGGGAGCTGATTCGTAGTATCAAGTGGGACCTTTTGTGTTTGTGGTCGGAATTTCTGGAGATGGTTGTGGTATGGTCGGACATCGTGTATCGACATCACTGGAGGGGAGCTCGCTCTGTGGATAGTTTAAATCGGGCGAGAGTGAAAGTGAACCGGGCGGTGGCAGGTTTTGTGGCCAGGAATGGGGGTGTGTTCATTCGGCATATTGAGTTGGAGTCGGGTGAGAGGAATTTGTGGAGATCAGACGGGGTTCATTTGATGGCAGTGGGCCTGGATTTGTGGGCGTTAGGCATACAAGAAGGCATCGAGAGGGCAATTGGCTTGGTGGGGGCCTCGCATGCATGAGGTTTTCATGCTCGTGGTGGAGGCAGGAGTGCTTTGAGTTGGATGAGGAGTTTGGGTGATGGAGTCATTAGGTATATGACTTCCTCAGTTTTTGGTCTACGTTGACCCGGCCTGGCGAAGGTGGGGCTCTTTCAGGCTGGTATCCCTGGAGAGCGAATTGGGTGAGTCATCTAGTATGGCTTTTGGACCTTCGAGTCAGTGGAATGCGGCTGGGGGTAGGATGGTTTGTCCCTTCGGGGATTTTTGGTCGCCAGGTCGTTTTTATCTCCAAGGACCTCTACCCCAGTGGGAATGGCACGTTGTTGCCTGGTTACGATGGGTTGAGTTTTGGTTAATGTATATGTATTTATTAGATGGTTATTTATGTATATATTTATATGCAAATAAAGTTTTATGTTGTATTTTTGTTAATAAAACGGCTGCTGTGGCCATGTCATTCCAGTCGGTGGTCTGAGTATTTATTTCAAGAAGGCTGGTCACGAGCAGCGGGTAAGAGGTAAAAGGGGGGAGGGGGATGTTCTGGGGTTTGGGGGATGGTTGTTTTTGGCGCAGAGCAAGCCTCAGTGTTGCTCAGGGTCATGTCGGCACCGCAGGTTGTATAGATACATTTTAGGCTCCCTGATCTGCTATTTGGGCATCCTGCTATAGTCACTGCCAGTGTCAGACTGGGGTAACTAGGGCCAAGTGGAGTTAAATCTTTGAGGCCCACCAGTGAAGTGGATTTTTGGGGTCCATTGGTGGAGTTGCTACTTTGGGCCTACCCTACAATTACTGCACATGACTCTTGTTCTCTGCTTCTTGCGTTCCATCTCTTCTTTTCCCTGGCTTTCTCTCTAAAAAACAGCACAAAGTAGACCCCGAAGTTGATTGCTAAGCTCTTATCAATCAACTTGAGGCGTTAACAACTGGCTTAATGACTATTAGTGACTTCACAATGCAGTAAGTTATATGTCCCCCAGCATAGTTAATAGGGTCCCCCAATAGGTGGATATATAGTTTATATGTCTCCCAGTAGGTAGGTATATAGGTTATATGTCCCCCAGCAGGTATATAGGCAGGTTATAGTTCCCCCAGTAGGTATATAGGCAGGTTATAGGTCCCCCAGCATGTATATAGGTAGCTTATAGATAGCTTATAGGTCCCCCATGTAATGGTCGGGTGATGACAAACGTACGCAGAAGCGCTGACTGCTGACCTCCGGGTGTGGATCCACTGTGATCACCGCAGGCGAGGTGGTAGCTGGAGGACCACGCCAAGGAGCGGAGTCTAAGAGGCCCCTGGTTTTCACCAGAGCCCGCCGCAAAGCGGGATGGACTTTGCTGCGGGGACCCCCAGGTCGCTACTCCTGACGTGGCTACCTGCGGTGAAAGCCGGGGTGCAGGACAGGAATCCAGGTGGTGGAATACAGGAACAACAGGAACATGTGCAGCAGGATACAGGAGGGATAAACGTACACATAGCACCACAGGATACGGCAGGAACT
The DNA here is from genome assembly GCA_025379985.1 of Phyllomedusa bahiana. NCBI lineage: Eukaryota > Metazoa > Chordata > Amphibia > Anura > Hylidae > Phyllomedusa > Phyllomedusa bahiana. The sequence continues at coordinate 24,444 of JAODAL010013112.1, forward strand.
GGACGGTTAACACAGCAAGTACAGACCAGGAACACGGCAGGATACATCAGGAACAGGAGAGCACATACAGGACAGGAACACAGCAGGATACAGGAGACAACAGACATGACGGACGGATGGTCAGGAACTCAGGTGGGAAGCAGGAACTGGACCAGCAACTCAAGGGTTAAAATCCCCAACAGCAGAGCTGAGATGCTGCCAGGAGCTCAAGATGGACTCAGCATGAGGCTGAAACTGCAACAATGGACTGACACAGAGCAGAGGCAGGAACTTCCTCTTATATTCAGGGGTCACAGGTAAAGAGGAAGTAGACAGAGACAAGTAACCTATAAAAGGCAGGATGCTGCAGCGCGCATGCCCTATGAGGCACAGAGCACACACAGGACCCCAGGAAGCAACAGGACAGGACAGGCAAGTACTAGGGAGGCACAAAACGCAGGCGGTCCAGGGCAGGGGACCGCAGCGTGATCCGTGACACCCCATTACTATATAAGTAGCTTATAGGTCCCCCAGCACATATGTAGGTAGCCTTTAGGTCCTGTGGGCCCGTCCGAGCCTGGTCACTAATCAAACGCTCGTATCATTCCTGCTGTACACACCTAGGGTAGGAGCTTTGCATTTAAAAACCATGAGAGTGGAAATCTAAGACAGGATCATACATCCTTAGTCACAACATGTAAGAATGGCCTGGCCCCTCATAGTCTGGTTTGATTGATTGACCCTCACTGATGCACTGATGAAGCAGCAAAAATCGGCAGCAGAAACACATTTTCCCATTGATGATAAGGGTGTTAATCAGAGCTAATAGGCACACTATGCCTGGGTTGCCCTTTTCGGGGCGGTTAGTCCACTAAGGGACAGTGTCAGTGAGAGACTTAGGCGTAGTGTTTTTGTAAGCACTATTTAATATCATACTGTAGCCCACTATGCCTTGGAACAATATTGGATGGTGATTTCTTTGGATTATACACATGGTCCACAGGTCACAACTATACCCTATATTCACTGTTCTTTGTATGAATTTGGTCCTTGTATTCTAAGGTTTTATCAAGGGAATTTTTTTTTAGGATGGAATAATAAAATTTGTATTTTAGAAGATATTTGTTGTTATTTCTGTGATATCTAGTCACATTCCACCAATTATATATCTTTAATTTCTGTGAATTCGATTATAGGCGTAAGAAAAATTGTCTGTGACACACTACACCTGTCAGGGACTGTCAGAGACACACACAGAGACACAGACAAGTGAGGCCCTGACTCTGTTCCTGCCTTTTGGGGAACCCGACTCCTTAATAGGTCGGCCCCAACCAGATGACTGATAACTGCACTGAGCAAGGTGCAACACAGACAGAGACAAACAAACACAGAACAAGTAAGCGTAGTCGGGCAGTCCAAGTTAGCAACAAGCGGGCAGCGCAGTACAAAATCGCGAGACAAAGAATAACAGGAAACCAAGCAAAGGTCAGAGTAACACAGAGAGTCAAACAAAAGCACAGGCGAACTTTAGGGAGAGTAAACCATATAGCAGGCAAGGAACGCAGGAAAAAAAAGTGTGAATAACACCAAAGAGGACTGACCTTAAAGCTTGCCGCTATGAATTTACAAGCAACTCCCTTGTTAAGCTCCGAGTCCTCCCAGCTGCACGGATGCAAAGCCTTCGACCCAGAGGCTTGAATATATGAACACTTTCTTGCAAGAGGACGGATCCAGCATACAGGTGTATCGGTAAAAAAAGTTTTCTTTATTGAATAAATAACATCTTCAGTACAGGGGACAAAAGTGACCAAAGCTAGCCACAACACGTGGCAGACACATTTCGGGCTTGTTAGCCCTTGTTCACAGCCCTGTACTGAAGATGTTATTTATTCATTAAAGAAAACTTTTTTTACCGATACACCTGTATGCTGGATCTGTCCTCTTGCAAGAAAGTGTTCATATAAGGAAAGCAGGAAGCAGTGACTACAAATAGGGAAGGGGAGGAAGAAGGGCAGAAGTGATAGGAAGCAGAAACTGTCAATCACCAAGAGAGCAGATTAACCCCAAGAGTGGCGGAAGGTTCCTGGCCACTGGCGTTGGCCAGAAATCAATTAGAGTCCAAGGTTTGAGAATAGAGTTCACACTAGGAGAAGTGAAAGCTAGCAGAGCCACAGTTATGGTCCCAGAAACCAGAGCCAGATGGCACAAACGTAACACCACAGACTTCCTTAAACATACACAGTATTTTTGTGTCCAAGTAGTAAGCCTTTTTTAAAAAATTTTAATCCTGAACCCATGGCTCTTCTCTTCAGCCTTCACATCTTATTAGATAAGAGGAGGAAGACAGACAGTGTTGGACAAGAATCACCCTTTTGCTAAGTTAAATGAATGAGCACCACCTTAAAATTGTACATATGCCTTAGTGGCCTTAAAAAGATGTTTCTGGTTCAGGGCTACCATCCAAAAAGTCATGGGTGTAACTTTAGTTGTAGCAGTCATGATGACTGCTATATGGCCCAGATTTTGAGGGGGCCCATTCAGGTACAATAATATTGTTCCTTTTTGTATGGAACAAGTAGTTGGGGTCTTTCTGCTCTCCAGCTTTGTTTTGTGGGTTCCCTCATATAAGCCAGTATTATTTATACCTTTAACTATTACTTCTTATTCTGCTGTTTTAGTTTATTCTAATAAGGTGGTGGGGCCTCATTTCATTTTGCTATGGGGCCCTATCAATTCTAGTTATGCCCCTGCAAGAACCTTTGAAAATCAATAAAAAGAGCCAATAAAAGAGAAGCAATGAATAGAATAGAAAGACATAAGCTCATACATACAGTATCTCACAAAAGTGACTACATTCCTCACATTTTTGTACATATTGTATTATATCTTTTCATGGGACAACAATGAGGATATGACACTTTGATACAATGTAAAGTAACACCCAGCCATCAATGGCTAATCCACTGGCAGTAAAAGTGAGGGCACCCCTAAATAAAAATGGACAAATTCTGCCCAAAGTGTTAATATTTTGTGTGGCCACCATTATTTTCCAGCACTGCCTTAACTCTCTTGGGCATGGAGGTCACTAGAGCTTCACAGGCTACAGCCACTATGATCCTCTTCCCCTAATCCATGATGACACAATGGAGCTGGTGGATGTTAGAGACCTTGCGCTCCTCCACCTTCCATTTCAAGATGCCCCCACAGATGCTCAATAGGGTTTAGGTCTGGAGACATGCTTGGCCAGTCCAGCAGCTTTACCCTCATACTTTTTAGCAAGGCAGTGGTCTTCTTGGAGGTGTTTGGGGTCGTTATCATGTTGGATACTGCCTTGTGGCTTAGAAGGGAGGTGATCATGCTCTGCTTCAGTATGTCACAGTACATGTTGGCTTTCATGGTTCCCTCAATGAACTGTAGCTCCCCACAGCTGACAGCATTCATGCAGCCCCAGACCATGACATCAAACTCCCTTCACGCCATCTGACCCAAATAAGTTTATCTTGGTCTCATCAGAGCACAGGACATGGTTCCAGTAATCCCTGTCCTTAGTCTGCTTGTCTTCAGCCAACTGTGGGCTTTCTTGTGCATTATCTTTAGAAGAGGCTTCCTTCTGGGACGACAGCCATGCAGACCATTTTGATGCAGTATGAGGCGTATGATCTGAGCACTGACAGGTTGACTGCCACCCTTTAACTTCTAAAGCAAAGCTGACAGCACTCATACGTAGTGATGAGTGAACACTAAAAAATTCGAGTGCGGGCTGAACCCTACATTTTGAGAAATTCTGGCCGAACACTGAACAGAACGCCGAACCCCATTAAAGCCAAAGGGAGATGATGTTCAGGTTAATTTTTATATTGAAACAGGTGCGGAGAAGCTGCAATTACCTTCCATAACAGTAAACTGGTTACGTGGTACAACTTCGTGAAGATAATTTGGCTCTAAGAGTCACAGAAAAAAAATCAGAGGCTCAAATAAGTAATTCCTTTCAATAGCTAGTTGAAAAGAGGAGGACAGTGTAGCTACAGCAGGTACAGCGGTAACAGCTGCTACAGGGCTCCTTTGACACATAAGAAGAACATGTCATATATGTGGTGGCAGCAAGAAAATCCCAATGGGGAACACGGAGGTTCAGCTGGCAGGGCCGTAGTTACAGTGGGTGCGGTGAGAGCCAGGGCTGACGTCAGTCATCTATTAGCCCTTTCATGACCACATGCAGCTAAATCAAATGGGGCCCCCACCCATTACTAGTTCCTATTTTTAACATATCACTTTTTGATTAGGGCCCCTGACAGGAGTACTGCCCAATTTGCACCCAAGGCCCCCCATTTTACGAATGCCGGAAGTGTGAGCTAAGACCTTGAACCTTCCTCAGGACAGGGACATCTTTTCCATTGGGCACACTAGGCAGTTGCCCGGGGGGCCCCACAAGTATAGGGGCCCCAAGAGGTGTATGTATGTCCCAGGAATACAAGAAACATACTCTGGATTCCTTGGTTGGCTTTGCTTATTTAACTGTTTGTGTGTTTTTAGGATATGCAAACAGTTAAAAACCATGTCCTGCCAGATAGTCTTGTAGACTGCAGGCTGCCAGTGTCCAGACATAAGTAACGTCATAATATGAGTGTGCTTGGGGGAGGGGTGGGGGCTCAAGGCATGGCCAGGTGTGATGTCATGTATATGTGCAGGGACCACTGCAGTGCTATGCCCAGGGGCCCATAATTCTGTTAAGATGGCTCTGCCTCAGGAGACAGTCAAGACCCAGGTAGCGCCTGAGAAATGTCTGCCTATATGAGAGCGCTTGCCCCTCCATATAAAATTTGAAAAAGCCTTACATACCACCATCACATTATTATTATTATTTATTTTAGAGCGCCCTTGGTACCAGAGCGCTGTACATTCAGGTTGCATACATAACATAGGTCAAACAAGTACTAACAACTGGTACAGAAGGAGAGAGGTCCCTGCCCGTGAGGGCTTACAGTCTACAAAAAAAGTGGGAAGAGACAGAAGGTGAGGGGCAGACTTGCTTGTGTGGTGGAGTAGTAGTAATGGGGCTATGGTTGGTTATAGGCAAGCCTGAAGAGATGGGTTTTCAGGTTGCTTTTGAAGCTAGTGAGAGTGGGGGAGAGTCTGATGTGTTGGGGTAGTGAGTTCCAGTGTGTGGGGGAAGCACGGGAGAAGTCTTGGAGACAGTTATGCGAATAGCTAAGAGGAGAGCAGAGAAGAAGGTCCTATGAGGAGCGGAGATTGCATGAAGGGAGGTATCTAGAGATTAGGGCAAAGATGTATGGAGGGAAGAGGTTAAGGAGAGACTTGTAAGGTCAAGGTTACTAACTTGAACTGGATTTGCTGGGCAATGTGAAGCCAGTGAAGGGATTGGCAGAGGGGAGCAGCAGAGGAGTATCGAGGAGAGAGGTGGATAAGACGGGCAGCAGAGTTAAGGATGTTTTGGAGGGGAGTGAGGGTGCTAGCTGGGAGGCCACAGAGAAGGATGTTGCAATAGTCTAGCCGTGAAATGACGAGGACATGGACAAGCAAATAGTATTACAAATAAATTTCTTTCTATAGAATATCTGGGAGCAGTTTCTTTTGGAAGAACCCTGGCTGCAACACTGCAAAACAGAAGTCTTCTGGAATCCCAAAAGTTTACTGCTACCAAATCGTATTACAAACAACAGCAACACTGCAACACTTGCATTTCTTTCTATGGCAGATTTGCTGATGGTGTCTTCTGCAGTAGCTGGACTCCCAAAACAGGAGAAATGAACTTTTGGGCACTCTGAATAAAGATGGGAAAAATGCAGCCAGCTATACAAAACTATACACTATATAAAAGCTATATAAAACTCCCTAACTCCACAACTATTGATGTGTATGATTCCCTAATCTAGCACCCACCCTCTCCCAGACTAATCTGAAGAGCAGCTTTTCCTGTGTAAAATAACTAGAAAATGGTGTTTCTTCCTTCTGGCAAACAAGCACACAAAGTCAGCAGTATGTTCAGTACAGAGAGTAAAGTTGAAATGGCGTTCAACAGGAAATACAGTGACATACACATAAGATGGTATCCCTACACTCTCAGTGGTGACATTTATGATCCTCCTCTGTGCTCTGCACTGGTCCCCAAAACTGAAGGAACTAGCTTAAAGTGAAAGTAAAAGTGGCAGCGAATGCATGTCCTGAACCCAAATTTTACCTTTCTCCAAACGGTTCGCTCAACATTACTCATATGTCTATTTTGAAGAGACAATCTCTGAAAATGACAAGCATAGCGAGACCTGTTCTGAGTGGGACGTGTCTTATTTAACCTTTGTATGGTCTTGGCCTCCGTGCTGAAGCTTAGTGTCAGGGTGTTGGCTTCTTCTTATAGCCCCGGCCATCTTTAATTAGAGCAACAATTCTTTTATCAGCTCCTTAGACAGTTCTTTGCCATGAGGCGTCATGCTGAACTTCCAGTGACCAGTATGGGAGAGTGTGAGAGCCATAACACCAAATTTAACACACCTGCTCCCCTTTCACACCTGAGACCTTGTAACACTAAGGCCATGTTCACACGGCTTATTCCCGACGGATTTGTGAGCCGGATTGCGCTCACAAATCCGGCGTGAATAAGGGGCGGGACGGGTCGGGGCCGGAGCGCGGCGGGGGCGCCGCTCCCCAGCCCATAGACAATGCATTATCTACGGCGCGTACACGTCGTAAATAATGTGCATGTCACTTTCGCCCCCCGCGGCGGATTCGCCAAGCGGGGAGGAGCGACGGAATCCACTGTTCTCTATGAGAGCAGTGGATTACCGTAATGACTCCGACGGATTGGCGCCGTACTGCAGCGCAAATCCGGCGCGGAGTACGGCGCCAATCCGCGGACAAATAAGCCGTGTGAACGAGGCCTAACGAGTTACAAAACACTGTGGAGGGAAAATGGTAAATTGGGGACACTTTGTCCATTGTCACTTAGGGTGTACTTACTTTTGTCGTCACTTAGGGGTGTACTCACTTTTGTTGTCACTTAGGGGTGTACTCACTTTTGTTACCAGCGGTTTAGACATTGATGGCTGTGTTGAGTTATTTTGAGCGCACACCAAATTTACACTGTTATGCAAGCCGTGCACTGACTACTTTACATTGTATCAAAGTGTCAGATCTTAAGTGTTATCCCATGATAAGATATAATACAGTATTTACAGAAATGTGTGGGGTGTACTTACTTTTTTGAAATACTGTACAACCCATGAGAACTATTAGATACCTCTAGTAGTATCTACAGCCCACATTAGAAGATGCTGAGGGGAGCTGCACAGAAACTGTATCCAATATGACAAAAAAGATAAGTATTTAACATCAATATTTCCAGATCACCCTCATCTGTGTTACAAGCAGCCCACCAGTCCTGTGCCATACAATCATATTACTGCACTGGGCCGGCTTACAACCAACACCGGGTTGCAACACCTGTGATTTAAGATATATGTGACCATAGCACCTAAGTGGTTTGAGCGAAGGGAGGGGCCTTCATTAAGCACCCATTGCTTTTACTATTTTAAAATTTAAATTTTTAAATTTTTATATATATATATATATATAGATTATATGATATAATATATAAATAATATACATCCCTTTAATGCAAATTATAGTAAATATATATATATTATTTAAAAATATATATATATACAACACGATTACACACATACCGAGTTACTTTAAAGAATATATACTTAAGGAAATAAGTATTTGACCCCTTGCTGGTTTGTAAGTTTCCCATTGAGAAAGACACGCATTTTAGATTTTAAGGTAGGTTTAAAATTTTTTCATTGGAGATAAAAATCCCAAAAAAAAATCCCGAAAAACACATTGTATAAATTAATACATTTATTTGCATTTTGCTGAGGAAATAATATTTGTCCCCCACCAACCCTTTGGCAGTTTTAAGCAATTCTACCAAATACAAGAAAGGATGGGAAACTTTTGGATTTGCGAAAGTAAAAAAGTGCCTTTAAAAAATTTCTCTCTTATTCTGGCATTGGCAAATTTGAAAAAAATTTTTTTTAATATTTACCTAAAACGGGGGAAGGGTTTATTCTGATTTCATGCGGATAGTAAGAAAAACCTGAGAGGGGCTTTTTATAATGGTGGAAACTTCAAGGGTTTAATGTATACATTGACGTTTTTTTATTACTTAAATAAAGTTTTACTTATAGAGCAAGCCTTGCCTACTGGATTTTGGATATCACAAAGACCTTTGTATTAATTGCTATATTCCCAATAGTTGGTGCTCCTCCCTTTATCAAAATACCACTAATTTCTTATTTTTAGTCCGCGCCATATCTTTCTATTTATTCTCAGTAATGGTGCCTGTTCATTATTTTGCTTTTGGACAGAAAAGTCTGATGTGGTTTCCTCAGCAAAGATCCGAGGCGAGACCTCAGATTTCTACTGAAGATTTTAACAGAGTTGTTTCACCTCTGTTTTGGCCACATGTTAGCTCCATTACGATGTGGCTAACCCACATGCCCCCAACAGGATCCGATGAGGATCCGCTCAAAAGAATTAACGTTTGTTATTTTTATCTGCACTGTGAACTGCGGTTCGGACCTGCTTTTGAAGCGAATGCCTATTGGACTAAAAACGGTAATAATAATAATAATAATAATAATAATAATAATAATAATAATAATAATAAAATAAAGACCTGTTCCCATCTCAAATATTTATTGCATTTTTATAGGATATGTCATAAATGTTAAGTGCAGGATCCACACCTATCTTGAGTATCGGCGCAACATTTTCTGTTCTTTTCTAAAGGAGTTATGATAACAGCCATACAGTGGGGAAAATAATTATTTAATACACTAATGATTTTGCAAGTTCTCCCACCTACAAAGAATGGAGAGGTCCGTAATTTTTATCATAGGTACACTTTAACTGTGAGAGACAGAATGTAAAAAAAAAGTTAGACAATCACACTGTATGATTTTTAAATATTTAATTTGCATTTTGTTGCATAAAATAAGTCTTTGATACAATGGAAAATCATAACAATATTTGGTACAGAAACCATTGTTGCAGTTACAGAGGTCAGACTTTCCTGCAGTTCTTGACCAAGTTTGCACACACTGCAGGAGGGATGTTGGTCCACTCCTCCATACATATCTTCTCCAGATCTTTCAGGTTTTGGAGCTGTCGCTGGGCTACCTTGAGTTTAAGCTCCCTCTAAAGATTTTTGTTTGGGTTCAGGTCTGGAGACTGGCTAGACCACTCCAACATCTTTTAAATGCTTCTTATGGAGCCGCTCCTTATCTACCCTGGTTGTGTGTTTTGTATCATTGTCCTGCAGGGACATCCAACCATGACCCATCTCCAATGCTCTTACTGAGGTAAGGAAGTTGTTGACCAAAATCTTTCGTTACAAAGCCCCATCTATCCTCCCTTCAATACGGTACAGTCGTCCTGTCCCCTTTGCAGAAAAGCTCCCCCAGACTAGGATTTTTCCACCCCCATGCTTCACGGTTGGGCCGGTATTCTTGGGGTTGTACTCATCCTACTTCTTCCTCCAAACACGACAAGTGGAGTTGAAACCAAAAAGTTCTGACCCCATGACCTCCTCCCATGCATCCTCTGGATCATCCAGATGAGCATTGGCAAACTTCAAATGGGCCTGCACATGTGCTGGTAGGAGTAGGGGGACCTTGCATGCCCTGCAGGACTTTAATCCATGACAGTGTAGTGTGATACTAACGGTAAACTTTGAGACTCTGGTACTAGCTTTATTCAGGTCATTGACCAGGCCCTCCCATGAAGTTCTGGGCTGATTCCTGACCCTTCTCAGAAACATCCTTGCCCCACGAGGCGAGATATTGCATTGAGTCCCAGACCGAAGGAAGATCTTGTGTTTCTTCCATTTCTTAATAATTGCACCAACAGTTGTTGCCTTCTCACCAAGCTGTTTTCCTATTGTCCAGCATCCCATTCCAGCCTTGTACAGGTTTACAATTTTGTGCCTGGTGTCCTTAGATCAGACATCTGGGTGACTTTTATCTGTTGTCCACAATGACTCCTTGAGCCTCCTTACATGTGTAATACTTAGACAGTGTAAACTTAGACTAGACAGTCTTACAATGCACCACATGTATCAAAGTGTTGATAACTGTGCCGCAGGGTTACACTGTTTAGTCTAAGTTTACACCTTTTATTAGTTGACTTACTTTATGCCACTCATAGCACCAATATTTTGGCACATGGATTCACATGCTAAACCACATCCCGTTAACTGAGACCACATTCTTTTTGTCAAACGAGGCACAGAAATGCCTATAAACTATCTAAAACACAAAATAAATCATGTATGTCAGGATCTTTGGTGCATATTGGTGCGACCAACTGAACAAAAACATCCAAAAATTTAAAAAAACTTAATCAAAGGGTGATACAAAATTTATAGCAAAAGAAACAAAAGAAGAATCAAACTACAATATAGAGAATATCAATAAAATGAAAATGGGTAAGTACAACGTTATTTCATCTTGAGTCATTTTTTTCTCCGGGGATATTTTCTTTCTGGAAATAAAAAAAATTTGTAATGAATAAAAAAAAAGTACGAAAGGGACTAAAAAGTAATTTCCGCTTCAATTTGTGGGGGAAAAGGGTTTCTTATGGGGCAACATTGCAGTTTTTTGTAAAAAAATAGGGAAAAAGGCCACAGCATCGGCTTTTTTTTTTTCCATTAAAACAACAGACACCATGATGGTAACCCAAGGGAGCAGATTGGAGTTAACTCCTTAAGCCAACCGCCTGACAAGTACTTAATGACCAGCACATTTTTTTTTAGTTTTTGCCTCCTTGCTTTTCAACAGTCGTAACTTTTTTGTTTTTTTCAATTATCCGTTGTATGGGGCCCTTTTTTTATTGAGGACAAGTTGTACTTTTTGGGGTAATCATTTACATTTTTTTTTAAATGTTTTTACATTTTTTTGTTTTTTTACATTTAATTATCAAAGTCAGATAGGTGCGGGTCCTAACTCTGGAATCTCCACCTAAGGTTGGTTGCAAAAGCATTCATACCCCTTGAACTTTTCCTTATTTTTAGATGTTACAGCAACAAACTCAGGGGTTTATGATTTTGTATGTGATAGGGTAACACAAAGTAACAGGTTTTAGTTAAGTGTAGATAAAATGACTACAGGTGTTTGTTTGAAAACATTAGTGAACAAACAGCATCATGAAAACCATTGAACACAGCAGACAGCTCAGGGATTAAGTTGTGGCAAAGTGTATTGCAGGGGTAGGTTTTAAAAACATAGCCCAAGCTTGACTGAAAACCATCTCAAAAACAAACCACTAACCTAAAAAAGCCCAGACAAGGAGAGCAGTAATTAGAGAAGCAGCTAAGAGGCCCAGGGTCACTCTGGAGGAGCTGCGGAGAATCTGTGGGAGAATCTGTCCACAGGACAACTATTACACCATATGTGGAGGAAAACCAACACTGCATGTCACCCTGCACACACCATCCCCATTGTGAAGCATGATGGGGGCAGGATCATGCTGGGGGTGGCTTCACTTCAGCAGAGACTGGAAAGCTGTAGATGGGAAGATAAATGGAGCTAAATACAGGGTAATTCTGGGGGAAAACCTGTTAGAAGCTGCAAAGACTTGAGACTGGGATGTAGGTTCGCCTTCCAGCAGGACAACGACCCTAAACATATAGCAAAATTACAATGGAAGGGTTTATATCAAAGCAGATTAATGTGTTACAATGGCACATCCAGACCTAAATCCCATTGAAAATCTGTGGCAGGATTTAAAAAATTGCTGTTCATAAACAATCACCAACCAATCTGACTGAGCCCGAGGGATTCTGCAAGGAATGGTCAAAAAATCATTCCAGCTTCTAGATGTGCAAAGCTGTAGAGACCTCCCCAAACATCCTGAAGCTGTCATTGCAGATAAAGGTGTCCTACAAAGTATTGACTTGGGCTGAATACATATGCAGCCTGCACTTTTGAGTTTTTCAATTTGCAAAAATTTGGAAAAGCGCAAATCAGTTTTTTATACTTCACAAATACTTGCTCCTTTGTGTTGCTCTATCACATACTAATAAAAAAAATACATTTGAGTTTGTGGCTGTAATGTTTAAAAATGAGGAATAACTCAAGGGTTAGGAAGATTTTAGAAACCCTCTGTATATCAGATACGGGCTCTTGAAAGTTACAGCTAGAGATGGGCGGATCGATTCTAACGAAGTGGAATTCATTTAGAATTTCATGAAAAGTTTAATTCTGCATGAAGCCAAAGTTTATGGTACTTAGCGGGAATGAATCGTCTTTTTATTGGTAAAATGGCCGCGAGCACATGACATTGGGCAGAGAACTCTGGGGAGGAATAAAGAAACACCCTCAATGACATGTGCAGTCATGAAGCCAATCAGCGATCAGCGGGCTTCTGTGACGTCACAGCCCTATAAGTACGGACGCCATGTTAAATTCTCACACTTGTCACTGTGTCTCCTGCCACAAGCATCTATCTGCTGCTGCATTATATTGCACTCTTTAGAAAACAAACTCGTTCTTTCAGCTACTGGGGTGAAAGACCTTTACAAGTGTGAGTAATAAACATACCTGTTCCTGAACCAGCATTATTATTTTTTTTTAGTTTGTGGGGTGTTCTCCCTAAAGTTCAAGGTGGGTGTTTTTCAGCCCCATATACACCTCAATTCCATCTGGTTCACTGTGTAGGGTATTTTATACCCAAGGGTTAATTTAGCCTCTTGATTGTGGGGTAATTTGGAGTAAAATACAGGGTGTCTGTATTTTTTCCCCATATATGCTTGAATTCTATCTCATCCATTCTGTAGGGTATTTTATACCAAGGGTTAATTTCTCTTCTAGTTTTTTGGGGGGATTTGAGTCAAATACAGGGTGTGTGTATTTCTGCCACATACACGCCTGAAATCCATCAACTTCAGACCGGTGGGGGTATTTTAATCTGTGGCTAAGGGTTAATTTATCCACTTTTTGTGGAGAATTCTGTGTCAAATCTAGTGTTTGTGTATTTCAGCCTTACATACATCTCAAATCCAGCCACTCCAGTCTCTTGGGATATTGCTATCTGTGGCAAAAAGTACATTTTTTCACTTATTGTGGTGATTCTGTTAAATGCTGATACATGTAGAGCCCCCCCAAAAGAGTGGAGAGGGTGTCATCAGTAATTTTGCATTGACGCCAATCATTTTGCCATTCCTTTGATCCTTCAGTGTCCGCTTTAAATTGGTCAATAATCCATCATTGCTAAAGCCAAAAACAAACAGGAGTTGATCCCAAAAATTAAAAAGTAATGGAATTTTGCATGTGTTCTGTGTTTTGTATCCACTCCTGCTTTTGGCTACCTACTCATCAGACAATCCTGATGCAAACAAAGGACCATGTCATACTAGCCTCACGGCGTCTCTGAAGACACAATCGGTTGTGTTTTTTCCTTTTCATTCCTTCTGACAGATTAAAATAAGGGGAAAACCAAACATAGTGGCAATGTCATAGAGTGGGGGAGGGTGGAAACAGCATTAGGAAACCACTAGGTGGTCAACTGAGAGAGTGGTGAGTTGGCAGCAGAGTGGCAAATGACAGATTGTGGAGGTGGCAGTAGCATGATTAGGCCACAGATTGGCACAATTACACAGTGTGGAGGTGGCGGCAGCAACAGGAGCAGCAGCATCAGGCTGGAGAGTGGCACAATGTCATAATTTTGAGGTGGCGGCAGCTAGGTGACATAATGAGGAGGTGGCAGTAACAGCAACATCAAGCCAGAGAGTGACATGGTGACATAGCCTGGATATGACAGAAGCAGCATGAGGAGACCTGAGTGGTGAGGTGGCGGCAGCATCCAAAGGCTACATAATGGCCCAGTGAAGAGTGGGGAGGTGGGGGTCAATACCAGTCCCTGGTAAAGATGGTGGGTGGTTGAAGGAGCAGCTGGCAGCAGATGTGTGGCATCTGTTTGGTGGCAGCATCAGAATAATACAGTAGCTGAGGTAGGTAGCCAGAAGAATCCAAGGTTCACGGTCTGCTCCAGGTGCTGCTGCTAAATCACTAGGGGGGTGAAGAAACAGGTCAGACCTGTTAGAGGTTGGACAATGGCGCAGATAGGCAGTGCCCAACTGACTACATAGGATGTCTCTATAGTACTTGAGTTTTTCCTCCGTCATGACAAGTGAAAAAATACCACCATTTTGGACTGGTAGCGAGGGTGCAAGACAGTGGAGAGCCAGAAGTCATCCCTCTGCCGGATGGTGACTATTCAGCTGTAACTACCCAGACAGATCAGCATGCTGTGGGCCATCTGTGCAAGTGACTCTGAGGGACTTGCTGCCTCCATCTCCACTGTATACTGCCATAGTGGGTCTGGGTCATCTGCCTCATCTTCCCCATCTCCCTCTACCTCCTCTGGCTGCTCCTGCTCCTCCTCTCCTGTCACCTGAGTAGAAAACCCATTCATTTCAACAGACATCAACAAGTCCAGACTCAGGTTACTGCAGGTGGAGCTGGTACTGCTCTCACAACCCCAACCTCCCACCGCAGCCGTGGCAGTGGTACTTGAGCGCTGAGGACCAGACCTGCATGAGGATGGACGATAGCGCAAATAGATGTCTCTATCATTACCAATTGCTGCATTCTCTCACTGACTCCACAAGTCCGCCACCTTGGCATAACCTTTGACTCCAATCTGGCCTTTCACACCACACATCCAAACCCTTACCCTTTCCTCCACCATAAAAGTATCTCCCAAATTCTCTCATTCCTTCGCTCTGAATAAACAAAAAAGCTTGTCCATGCTCTCGTCAACTCACGCCTAGACTATTGCAACATCCTTCTCTGTGGCCTCCCAGCTAGCACCCTCGCTCCTCTTTAATCCAGCCTTAACTCTGCTGCCCGTCTGATTCACCTCTCTCCTCGTTACTCCTCTGCCTCTCCCCTCTGCCAATCCCTTCACTGGCTGCCCATTGCCCCCACCGGACTCATGTATCCATGAGATGTAGTCGCCACGTCTCGAGTCCCCTGAACAGACAGATTTTGCAGCACCTGTTACAGGACATGAAGCAGAGAAATGACGTGGGTCTTCCCGTAGTCCTGGCGACTGACAAATTACGTGGTCGCCTGAAAGAGCCTGAGTAAACGGCACGTGTCACACATGAGCTGTCACTGGCTGACATCAAAATTACACACAGTGGAGTATCCCTGTCGGCTTGGATCATCAAAAAATCATTAATGGCCTTTCTCTGTTCATAGATTTCTCACTGTTTTACTCTGTTCAAAGATTTCCCCTGTTTTGCTCTGTTCATCGATTTCTCCCTGTTCTGCCCTGTTCATCGATTTCTCCCTGTTTTGCCCTGTTCATCAATTTCTCCCTGTTTTGCTCTGTTCATCGATTTCTCTCTGTTTCGCCCTGTTCATTGATTTCTCCCTCTTATGCCCTGTTCATTTATTTCTCCCTCTTTCTCTCTGTTTTTCTCGGTACATAGTTTTTCTGTTCTGTTCAGCTCAAGGAGGATGTGTTTGGCTGTTTAGGAATGGCTAAAGTGCATGCAAAGTTTGCTGGCCAATTCTCTGAATGGTGCAGAGTCCACCACCTGAAAAGGGAGGGACTGCAGTACCACCAACTTGGACATGAGCATGGTCAGCTTCTGCTCCTTATGATGGCTGGAGGCATACTGCTGTCTCTTGGCAATCGTCTCGGTGAACGACTGTTGGCACCATGACTGTCGAGGAGCAGGAGCATCTGGAATGGTAGATGATGTGAAAGACAGATAACTCCCTTCTGCAGAGGTGGTAGAGCCTTGACTGCCTGAAATGGGAGGCATGCCATTGGGTGCTGCTGCTGTTGCTGTGACAGGATGGACCACCACATCTGAGACACGTTTCTCCCAGGCCACTGTATGGTGACGTTGCATGTGTTGATGCAGGGCTGTGGTGCCAACATTAAGTCCCTGGTCATGCTTTACTTTCTGCCCACAGATTTGTGTCTTGGAAAAAAAGTGGCACACTGCCGAGTAGGTGATTTTACCACCAATGCTCCGCACTGACTGACTGTTACCGCCGCTGCCTCGGTGAGCTCCTGCACCGCTACTTTCTGGGACCTGCAAAGTGGGTGGTCTAAATCGTGGCTATTTGGCTCCCAACCTCGCACTGCTGCCACTCTGATGACTCCCGGCCACAATACCGACTTGCGGGCTGCGCCACTGCCTGACATGCATGCTGCCGCTCGCTTCTCTCAATGATAATGATGAAGCCCTTGCTTCCAGGGCCAGGACGATGGGTAGTCGAAGGTAGTTGACCGCCTAAGGTGCCACTTCATCCCAGGCAGAAAAGGGTCCTCAAGGAGGGATGGAGTGGGCTGAATTTTCCATTTGGAGGGCACTTTATGCGTTGTTTAACTAGGGCACCAGAATACCTTGTCCCAGCCTTGCTTGCTTCACCCGGCTTCCAAGTGCGACTGGATACATCGATTAGTGTTTGTCTGTCACCGCTGTCCTCATCAACAATGTCGCTGTACAGATCCTGACCACTCGCAACATAACCATGCCACTCTCCTTATTACTACTTGCCCGCTTCTGCAAGAAGCAGCGGATGTCTTCCCCACCTCTTTGCTGCCTACTGTCCTCAAATAGTTCGTCCTCACTGTATAGTGGCGCAGAGCCCACGGCACATAGTAGTTCTCTGGCTGTGAGAACCGAACAGGACAGAGGTGGGTTGAGGGCAGGTGAGGGCCCATGACCTGCTCCCGGGCAATGTCAACTAAAGGTAGTGTCTTACGGATGACCGACTCTTTGCCGAGGTTGTCAGATGTCAACTGGGAGAAAGTGGATTACTTGTTCAACCATTCGAGAAGCGTTGGCTTGGTAGTCAACACACGGCCGCTACATGACACTGGAAGCTCTGGCCTCGCGGCTGACCCCTGCTGTGACGTCCCCTTACTGTTCTGCGACCTGTGCCTGCTCCAGGAACCTACTGTTGCGTTCTTTGTTACCCCATGTGATCAGGTACACTCACAACCCTCAAAGTTTTGCGCTCTGAAAATTCATCTTCTTAGACAAGCCTATCAAGATCCCTAATTGTTAACCCCCCAAATTCTGTCACACATTTGTCACTACCTGAACTTTGGCACCCACAGGCACTTATCTGTATATAGATGTATGGTTGGGATGGCAGGTTCATCCACTTTTTTATGTTTACTACCCCATATTTATGTAACATTGCTGGACCATTGTAAATCAAGCACATCTCACCCTTTGTTTCACCCATACACCCTAATAGATTGTAAGCTCTTGCGAGCAGGACCCTCACACCTCGTGTCTGATTTGTAAGTAGCTGTTTTATAAGGTAATGTCTGATTTGTCTGTGCTTATACCCTCTATATTGTAAAGTGCTGCGGAATATGTTGGCACTATATAAATAAAGATTATTATTATTATTATAGTAGGATCTTGGCCCTCAGTTCATTTCTTTCCAGCTGGCGCTGACATTACCTTGTCAGGCTACATTCCCGCTTCAGTTTTTTGGTCAGTTTTGCCCACGTAAGTGCCCAGGGAATGTTATAGTGAAGCGATTCTAAGAACGGCGGCAGTCATCTGCGTGTCATACTAAAACACAGCATTGTATGAAGACCAAACCACGCTCCCCATGCATATTTGAACATGGCACAACGTTCTACAGCACCCTACAGGCTCTCCGCAGCCAGGAAATAGCTGATTTTTAACGAGATTCGCCGCAAATAAATTTGGGTCGAAAAGAATTTATGAGGAAAATTCTGAGCAATTCGCCCATCTCCAGTCACAGGCAGTATGATCAAGGTAGGTGGCAGGCAGAGACGTAACCGGTTCTCAGGCAGAGAGGTCAGCGCAAGCACAAAATAGCCCGTAAACATACGCCAAGGGTTAAAACCATAAACACAATTGGAATAGAATGCAGCACAGATACCAGGAACACCGACAAACTGGTAACAGGCTGGGGGAAGTTGCTCCTTTAAATATCTGCTGATGGCAGAGCAGAGGTCTTAGGGAAACTGGGCAGTGTGCAATGGGCCTTTAAATTGCTGAGAGGAAGTGTGCCCACCCCCTGAAAGTCCCGATCGGGGCAGCAAGATCAGAGGAGACACACTGAGGAACCAAGAGGGGAAGATGACACCCGACTCAGCTGCAAGATACTCAGGGCCACCTGCTGCTCCGCACACAAGCTGCAGTGCCACTCGTTTTACCATTTTAAAGTAAAGGCAATTAAATGAAAAAAAACTCATAGTTTGTATTGCTATAACCACAAAGACCTATATAATAAAAAAAAATCCTGCTTGGTAAACACCATTAAAAAATGCAAGTATTACTGTTTTCTGTTCCCCCAAAAAAGGATAAAAGGTAGGTCATGTATAGAAAGCTCAACCTGCAAAAACAAGCCTTCAAGAAGTCATATCAATGATAACAAGAAGAACAGTGAAGTTTCATAGAAGGTGAAAAAAGGAAAATACATTTTTATAAGTATTTTTACTTTCAATAGTAGGATAGCATAAAAAAATGTATAAAATTGTATCATCATAAATATAACTGTCAAGAGAATAAATTTAACATAAAACATGCCACATACATTACTGCAGAGGCCAAGAACAGCCAGACCAGGGTAAAGGTGGTGCCTGAGCCAGACTTGTGGTATTGGCTCTATACTGCGCCTGTATGTATGACCTGCAGAAGAACAGCCAGACCAGGGTAAAGGTGGTGCCTGAGCCAGACTTGTGGTATTGGTTCTACACTGTGCCTGTATGTATGACCTGCAGAGGAACAGCCAGACCAGGGTAAAGGTGGTGCCTGAGCCAGACTTGTGGTATTGTCTCTACACTGCCCTGTATGGATGACCTGCATAGGAACAGCCAGACCAGGGTAAAGGTGGTGCCTGAGCCAGACTTGTGGTATTGGCTCTACACTGCGCCTGTATGTATGACCTGCAGAAGAACAGCCAGACCAGGGTAAAGGTGGTGCCTGAGCCAGACTTGTGGTATTGGCTCTACACTGCGCCTATATGTATGACCTGCAGAAGAACAGCCAGACCAGGGTAAAGGTGGTGCCTGAGCCAGACTTGTGGTATTGGCTCTACACTGCCCTGTATGTATGACCTGCAGAAGAAAAGCCAGACCAGGGTAAAGGTGGTGCCTGAGCCAGACTTGTGCTATTTGCTTTTACACTGCCCTGTATGTATGCCCTGCAGAATCACAGACCAGGGTAAAGGTGGTGCCTGAGCCAGACTTGTGGTATGATTCTACACTGCCCTGTATGTATGACCTGCAGGAGAACAGACCAGGGTAAAGGTGGTGCCTGAGCCTGAATTGTGGTATTGGCTATACACTGCCCTGTATGTATGACCTGCAGAAGAACAGCCAGACCAGGGTAAAGGTGGTGCCTGAGCCAGACTTGTGGTATTGGGACTACACTGCCCTGTATGTATGACCTGCAGAAGAACAGGAAGACCAGGGTAAAGGTGGTGCCTGAGCCAGACTTGTGGTATTGGCTCTACACTGCCCTGTATGTATGACCTGCAGAACAGCCAGACCAGGGTAAAGGTGGTGCCTGAGCCAGACTTGTGGTATTGGCTCTATACTGCCCTGTATGTATGACCTGCAGAAGAACAGACCAGGGTAAAGGTGGTGCCTGAGCCAGACTTGTGGTATTGGCTCTACACTGCCCTGTATGTATGACCTGCAGAAGAACAGCCAGACCAGGGTAAAGGTGGTGCCTGAGCCAGACTTGTGGTATTGGCTCTACACTGCCCTGTATGTATGACCTGCAGAAGAACAGCCAGACCAGGGTAAAGGTGGTGCCTGAGCCAGACTTGTGGTATTGGCTCTATACTGCGCCTGTATATATGACCTGCAGAAGAACAGCCAGACCAGGGTAAAGGTGGTACCTGAGCCAGACTTGTGGCATTGGCTCTACCCTGCCCTGTATGTATTGACCTGCAGAAGAACAGCCAGACCAAGGTTTAAAAGGGGGTGCCTGAGCCAGACTTGTGGTATTGGCAAACTGCCCTCTATGTATGACCTGCAGAAGAACAGCCAGACCAGGGTAAAGGTGGTGCCTGAGCCAGACTTCTGGTATTGGCTCTACACTGCCCTGTATGTATGACCTGCAGAAGAACAGCCAGACCAGGGTAAAGGTGGTGCCTGAGCCAGACTTGTTGTATTGGCTCTTAACAGCGCCTGTATTTATGACCTGCAGAAGAACAGCCAGACCAGGGTAAAGGCGGCACCTGAGCCAGACTTGTGGTATTGGCTCTACACTGCCCTGTATGTATGACCTGCAGAAGAACAGCCAGACCAAGTTAAAGGTGGTGCCTGAGCCAGACTTGTGGTATTGGCCCTAAACTGCCCTCTATGTATGACCTGCAGAAGAACAGCCAGACCAGGGTAAAGGTGGTGCCTGAGCCAGACTTCTGGTATTGGCTCTACACTGCGCCTGTATGTATTACCTGCAGAAGAACAGCCAGATGAGGGTAAAGGTGGTGCTTGAGCCAGATTTGTGGTTTTGGCTCTACACTGACCTGTATGTATGACCAGCAGAAGAACAGCCAGACCAGGGTAAAGGTGGTGCCTGAGCCAGACTTGTGGTTTTGGCTCTACACTGCCCTGTATTTATGACCTGCAGAAGAACAGCCAGACCAGGGTAAAGGTGGTGCCTGAGCCAGACTTGTGGTATTGGCTCTACACTGCCCTGTATGTATGACCTACAGAAGAGCAGCCAGACCAAGGTAAAGGTGATGACTGAGCCAGACTTGTGGTATTGGCTCTACACTGCCCTGTATTTATGACCTGCAGAAGAACAGCCAGACCAGGGTAAAGGTGGTGCCTGAGCCAGACTTGTGGTATTGGCTCTACACTGCGCCTGTATATATGACCTGCAGAAGAACAGCCAGACCAGGGTAAAGGTGGTGCCTGAGCCAGACTTGTGGTATTGGCTCTACACTGCCCTGTATGTATGACCTGCAGAAGAACAGTCAGACCAGGGTAAAGGTGGTGCCTGAGCCAGACTTGTGGTATTGGCTCTACACTGCCCTGTATGTATGACCTGCAGAAGAACAGCCAGACCAGGGTAAAGGTGGTGGCTGAGCCAGACTTGTCGTATTGGCTCTACACTGCCCTGTATGTATGAGCTGCAGAATAACAGACCAGGGTAAAGGTGATGCCTGAGCCAGACTTGTGGTATTGGCTCTACACTGCCCTGTATGTATGACCTGCAGAAGAACAGACCAGGGTAAAGGTGGTGCCTGAGCTGTCGTATTGGCTCTACACTGTCCTGTATGTATGACCTGCAGAAGAACAGACCAGGGTAAAGGTGGTGCCTGAGCCAGACTTGTGGTATTGGCTCTACACTGCCCTGTATGTATGACCTGCAGAAGAACAGGTTCATACATTCTGGCTCATTCTACACTGCCTTAAAGCTATTTAGAACTGGCCTGTCAGCACCAACGTTCATACATGTCACCCTAAAAGGTGTTGCCAGTAGACATGAGCAAGCAGTAAAAAGTTCTAGTTCGATTAGAATCTCAAACTTTTGTGAGTTCAGTTCCAGGTTCTATTCGAACTAGAATTCAAACTCGAACCCCATTAAAGTCAATGGGAGAAGATGTTTGGGTTAATTTTTATACCTATACACATGAAGAGAAGCTGGAATTACCATCCATAACAGTAAACTGGATACATGGAACAACTTAGTGAAAATAATTTGGCACTAAGGCCGTGTTCACACGGCTTATTCCCGACGGATTTGTGAGCCATATTGAGCTCACAAATCCGCCGTGAATAAGGGGCGGGACGGGGCGGGGCCGGAGCGCGGCGGGGGCGCCGCTCCCGGCCCCATAGACAATACATTGTTTACGGCGCGTATGCGCCGTAAATAATGTGCATGTCACTTTCTCCCCCCACGGTGGATTCGCCGAGCGGGGAGGAGCGATGGATTCCACTGTTCTCTATGAGAGCAGTGGATTACCGTAATTGCTGCCGCGGATTGGCGCCGTACTGCAGCGCAAATCCGGCGCGCAGTACGGCGCCAATCCGCGGCAAAATAAGCCGTGTGAACGAGGCCTTAGAGTCACAGTAAAAAATTGAGAGGATAAAATACTTCATTCCTTTCAATGGCTAACTGAAAAGATGAGGACAGCAGTAGAAGCTGCTATGGGGCCCTGCATCCTGAGGGGGCCCAAAAGTCCCTTTGACACATAGGAGATTTGGAGATGGTGTGTTATACAATTACTGAACCCCCAAAACTGCAAAAACTGAACTTTTGGGCACTGAGTATGATTTATCAAATCCAAGCACTCTGTATAATATATTTCCATGTATATGAGAGTTAGGCGTTATGTGAGCCTGCAAATGTTGCCAAATAACAGCTTCTGTGTGTGGGAAAGATGCAGCCAGCAATACCAAACTCCCTAACTATTGCTGTCTATGGAGAGGAAAATGCTATCTAAGAGCAGTCTGTACAGTACAGAGTGTGAGCTGAAAATGGGGCTCACAAGCTAATTCAGTGAAATATATATAACATGGTCATGTGATTTTAGCAGCCAATGAGAGCCCTACACCTCTGAGATGATGTTTTTGACACTTCTCTGTTCTCTGCACTGATTGGAATTCTGCAAAAATTGCAGAAAGTCGCTGAAAGCGAAACTGAAAATGGCGTGTCGAACTAGACCTTTACTCGAACAAACAGTAAAATGTTCAGTACGAGTTCTAAGATTTCGAGACATTCTACTAGAACTTAACTTTTCTAGAACAGTTCGATCAACACTAGTGGCCAGTAATATGTCATGTGACTTCTAAGGCCACTGACTGGCTACAGCAGTCATATGCTAGCAGCTTATAAACAAAAATCAGCATGGACCAGACCAAAGCATCTGTACTGGACCAATGGGGAACTGAAGGGAACGAGGAATGTTTTTATTCTTATTTGCATTTTTTCTTTTTTTTTCCGAAAAACAGACGATCCCTTTAAGCACCATGGGATTATTTAATCACGTTACAGCCCTGTACATTAGTATATACACTGATGATGCAGATTGATTCCTGGTTGAACTATAAAATTTACAACATACAGGGATTTCTTCAGCTAAGGAAACAGACAGCAGCATTTGGTGAGACAAAAAATATTGATCCACTGATCCCTCACTAATATTAAAGGGTTTGTCTCACCATGCTGTTTCACTGAGCCATACGCAGTTATAGATTCATACATCCTGCCTTTTCCTGGTCAGGCTGTGGGTGGTTCTATAGCAGTGTGTGGGTGGTTCTATAGCAGTGATTATCATATCATCTCCATATTCACAGCTCTTCTAATTGCACTGACATGAGAGCAGAGAGCTTCAGAGCGCAAAGTAAACAAGTAATTAGTCTTCCTAGTTAGAGGTAACACTCTCTGTTCTCATGCTGCCTGTGTGCTAACCCGTGGTGACGTCACTTCTCAGATAAGACAAAGAAGTGAAGGGGAGAGCAGGTCAGTAACTTGGAGAAACCTATGTGCAGGGCCGGCACGATGGGTGGGCAAAATTAGGTGAACCCCTAGTGTTTTACAGCAGTCAAGGCAGGAATGGGGCACAAAGAGGCATGTAGTGGGCAGAATTTTATATTGGGGGTACTACGTGCCTTATTTTCCTAGGGCACCAGAGTACCTTATCCAACTCCAGTCTGTTTGCACTCAGACCTGATAAAATCTCTCTTATCTCCTCAATAAAGCAAAATTACAAAGTAATATATTTGGAAAAAGTCTTTATTGACTGTTCCCTACATGTTGAAAGCTCATCTTTGTAGTGAGACAACCCCTTTAAGGCATATTTGTCAATATTGTATAATAGACTGCCTATTACAATGCACCACATGTTTGATAGTGCTGACAAATCTGCCACAGTTTTAGTCTGTTTAGTCTAAGTTTACACCTTCTATTAGTTGGCTTACTTTATACCACTAATAGCACCAACATTTTGGCCACAGTGTCACATGCTAAACCACATCCCTTTTACTGAGGCCACATGCCTTTTGTCAAACAAGGCGAAGAAATTTCTAGAAAATCTCTAAAACACAATAAATGTTGTGTAAAAGCAAGATTTTTGGTGCGACCAACTGATCAAAAACGTAAAAAGTTGAAAAAGCTTCTGTAACGGGTGAGCGGGTAGTTTGGACCCACCTGACCACTGCCAAGCTCCAGATGCGACCTCAGAGCAGTCCCCAGCAGTGGCAGCTGACCAGACAGGACAGAAGTGCCAATCCCAGGCATCAACAGGAATAGGGACAAAGATAAAGCAGACTAGGTATAGAGACAAAACAGACAAAGACAGGACTAAACAGAAATAAGGTCAAACAGATGCCAAACAGGAAGGTTAAACGGAGGGCAAGGTACAAAACATAGACAGACAGGACACAACACCAAGAACATGAGAGGAGACAAAGCAGAGACTCAAGCTAGGACACTGGCAAGGAACGAAGGCATAAACTCACAAGGGGGGTAGCAATGCCTCATACCTTGGTCTGTACTGTTACTCTGTTATTCTCAGCTCTGTGCTTTTATTATATTTATTATTTTCTATGCATTTAATGTGTGGATAATTATAAGCATATTGCTGATTTTTGATTACTTTGCATTATCTTGTTGGTGCAGTCTCCATATTACTATTGTAACGGTCCTAGGTAGAGCTGTAACGGTCCATGGTTGTGGACCCACTGGGCCACCGCAAACGGTGGTACGGGCCACACCAGGGAGCGGAATCTAAGTGGGTCCCGGTTTTCACCAGAGCCGCCGCAAAGTGGGATGGACTTGCTGCGGCGGGATTCCACCAGGTCGCTACCCCTGATGTGACTTGCTTGCGGTGGTAGCCAAGGTATAACGTAGTACTGAATCGGCAGGCAAACTCGTAGTCAGGGATGGGCCGGTAGGTCAGGGCAGGCAGCAAAGGTTCGTGGTCGGAGAACGTAAGCCGGTAGGACTGGTACACAGGAAAGGCAACCGGACCGTAGAAAGGGCTTCCTCGCATAGGTATGAGCACTATGGAATCGGTGAAGGCCAGGAGGAGGTGGAGCGTTAATATAGGGTCAGCGGCAGGTGATTTCAATTATCGGTGCGCTGACTCTTTAAATTTGACAGAAGCAGCGCGCGCGCGCCCTAAGGAGCGGGGGCGCACACACTGGGCGGGAACAGAGACAGGAACGCGGTCAGGTGAGGAAGGGCGCCTGCGGGGGCGTGTGCGTTCGTGGATTGCGGCGCCTCCCGCCACGGGCGCAGGCTGCGCAGCAGGGGTACGAGTGCACCCGCAGCCTGGACCACGGACTGCGGCGCTACTCGTAACAGCTATGTCTATTTATATGTGTTGTGTATTGATTTTTGACTCAATAAAATATACTGGATTTTTTTAGGTTTTGGGTTTGCTTTTGGTGTTTTGTATAGTTGGTCTTCAGAACCTATGTGTATATTTGGGTTTACATCTAATTTTGTTTTTTGGCGTGTCTCACAATGCAACAATGCAACCAGCAGAAACATAGCAAGAACTCAGACACAAGAACATGGTAAGGAAACTCACAAAGACTCAGAAACATGGAAACCAGCATGGAGACCAACCAACAACATAAAGGATTCCACATGGACCCCAACAAGATATCACAAACCAGATCACTAACAAACATAAGACAACACAACAAGGATCAAGCAGGGAGTGTGGAGAGGAGCCACACAGGTGGAAGGGGATTGCTAGACGAAGCCAAACCCCGCCACCTAATGTGGAAATAAAAGAGAGCATAATGTGGCCGTTGCCCTCTATAAAGCGACAAGGAAATAGGGCAGCAGCCAAGATGGAGGAGCAGCAGGCGCCAACATGGGGAAAGCCGCAAAGCAACCACAAACTGGTAGGCAGCGGCAACAGGAGAGTTCACGGTGACAGCAGCACCGCAACAGAAACCGGATCTGCAACAGGAACACAGGGACGTCTGCGGTTCACAGTAGAGGCCACGGTGTAAAGTCAAGACCAGGAACACGACCATGTCCATGACCCAGAATGGGGACCGTGGCAAGGACCATGACAGTATCCCTCCCTCCCCCTTAAACCCTCTCCTCCAAATCCACAAAAAGGAAATCCCAAACAGGTCTGGGGACCAAAACTTCTCCAGGGGTAACCCCAAAACCATCTACAAGCTCAGTAATAGTCAGTACCGGGAATACCTAGAAATGGGGTGCATAGGAGGAACAAACGGGGCACAAGGCAGAATGGCGGGAGAGCTCAGTGCAGGGCCGTGAGCAGGGGGCACAGAAGCTCAGGGTGAGAATGTGAGCCGGGGGGCACAGAAGCTCATGGCAAACCGTGAGCCGGGGGGGAGGAGGGGGAACAGAAGCTCAGGCCAAGACACTGAGCCGGGGGGAACAGAAGCTCAGGGTGAGACCGTGAGCCAGGGAGGGGCACAGAAGCTCAGGGCGAGACCGTGAGCCAGGAAGGCGCACAGAAGCTCAGGGTGAGACCTTGAGCCAGGGAGGCGCACAGAAGCTCAGGGTGAGACCCTGAGCTGGGGGGGGGGCACAGAAGCTCAGGGCAAGACCGTGAGCCGGGGGGGGGCTCAGAAGCTCAGGGCCGAGAACGTGAGCCGGGGGGGCACATACGCTCAGGGCATGACGGTGGGCTGGGGGGGGCCACAGAAGCTCAGGGCGAGACCGTAAGCCAGGAGGGGGGGGGGGCACAGAAGCTCAGGGTGAGACCGTGAGCCAGGAGGTGGGGGACACAGAAGCTCAAGGCGAGAAGGACAGAAGGAAAAAACACAAACACAAAAAATAAATACTATTACAACTTAACCTTTAGGAAGATCCTTTATAAATAAACTAACAAATATCAAAAACACATCTAGGAATATCTCTACTCTTTTAACCCTTTTTTTTTCAGCAATATACCTTAGGCTGGAGAACCCGCCCCGATAAGGGCGACCCTGCGGTATAACTCCTATCCTTCTAAATAAGCCTTCCAGGGGATACGTAAAGTATAGACATAACCTGTCTCCAAAAAATATATGTCGACAGTGGAGTAATAACCCTAATTGAAAAGGAAAATCCACTTCACAGACATATATATCTATATCAAGAAGACCTATCACATAGGTATTTACTGAAACACCCAATAATACTTTTCTCCATACACACAAGATTATCAAGTAGATATATATTAATCACAAAAAATACTTCAAAATCACAAAAAATACTTCAAAAGTATTTTTTGTGATTAATACATATCTACTTGATAATCTTGTGTGTATGGAGAAAAGTATTATTGGGTGTTTCAGAAATACCTATGTGTAGTTCTTCTTAGATATAGTATATATGTTCTGTGAAGTGGATTTTCCTTTTCAATTAGGGTTATTATCCACTGTCGACAATATTTTTGGAGACAGGTTATGTCCTTACTTTAGTATCCTGGAAAGGCTATTTAGAAGGATAGAGTTATACCGCAGGTCGCCCTTATCGGGCGGGTTCTTCCAGCCTAAGTATAGTTGCTGAAAAAAACAGGGTGTAAGGTTGTAGATATTCCTAGATGTGTTTTTGATATTTGTTAGTTTATTTATAAAGGATAAAAGTTAAGTTTTAATAGGAATTATTTTTGTGATATATTTGAACACAGGCACATCCGCAGTTCGCAGCAGAGACTGCAGCATAAGGACAGGACCAAGAACATGGCCATGTCCATGACCCAGAATGGGGACGGCGGCACGGACTGTGACGGCTTCATTAAAGGATGGTACAAAATTTATAGAAAAAGAGGCAAAAGAAGAATCAAAATACAAAATTGATGATTGCAATAAAATGAAATTGCTAAGTGCGATGTTATTTCATCTTTCTGGTCATCAGTCTTCAGTTATTTTTTCTCTGGGGATATTTTCTTCCTGGAAAGAGAAATTTTTAACCGAATGTAAAACTACACAAATGACTAAAAAATAATGTCCGCTTCACATATGTGTGGAAGTTGCTTGTGGAGCCTCCATTGATTTTGTCGAAATGCCGGAAAGAAACTACAACGTGCTGCACTATTTTTTCCATTGAAAGAACAGACACCATGCTGGAAGCTCAACGGACTGGATTGAAGTCAATGAGGTCCATGGGGCAGTATTGGTGTCCATCATGAAATGGATGTGGTCCCACTTCTGTGATAGAGGCTCCAAACGGATTGAAAAAAACATAAAAGCAGTAAAAGAAAACCTCAAAGGAGTTTTCCCATCACATTGACTTGCTTTAATCATGTAAGCAGAGGTAAGTAAGGACTATTACCAAATATATTGCTGCTCTGATTTTGCTTCCTTTTCAGAGTTAGAGCGGTTCTTATCTCTTGCTTGTGTACTTCCCTGGGTAACCAACCACTGGGATGGTGATGTGACTCCCTGCTCTGTCTTATTAGCATCACAGAAGCTTATGTTTCTTACTGAAAAACATTAACCCTTTAGAGCACTGTAGCCTTGTGCTCTGCTGTTAAACCCTCCCCCCAACATCAATATCCCTCTAACAGGCTCAGCTAGGAATAGCAAAGTTAAAATGTCAGTATTGTAGAACCACCCACAGCCTGAACAGGAAGTGGGAGCCTGAAGCTGTAGAACCACCGAAAGCCTTAATGGGAAGTGGGAGGCTGAAGCTGTAGAACCGCCCACAGCCTGAATAGGAAGTTGGAGCCTGAGGTGTAGAACCACCCACAGTCTGAACAGGAAGTAGGAGCCTGAAGCTGTAGAACCGCTAACAGCCTGAACAAGAAGTGTGAACCTGAAGCTGTAGAACCACCCACAGTCTGAACAGAAAGTGGGAGCATGAAGCTGAAGAACCGCCCACAGCCTGAACTGGAAGTGGGAGCCTGAAGCTGTAGAACTGCCCACAGCCTGAACAAGAAGTACAAGCCTGAAGCTGTAAAACCACCCACAGTCTGAATGGGAAGTGGGAGCCTGAAGCTGTGGAACCGCCCACAGCCTGAACAGGAAGTGGGAACCTGAAGCTGGAGAACCACCCACAGCGCTAAGAGGGAAGTGGGAGCCTGAAGCTGGAGAACTGCCCACAGCCTGAACAGGAAGTGGGAGCCAGAAGCTGTAGAACCGTCCACAGCCTGAACAGGGAAGCGGGAGCCTGAAGCTGTAGAACCGCCCACAGCCTGAACAGGAAAGCGGGAGCCTGAAGCTGTAGAACCGCCCACAGCCTGAACAGGGAAGCAGGAGCCAGAAGCTGTAGAACCTCTAACAGTCTGAACAGGAAGTGGGAGCCTGAAGCTGTAGAACTTCTCACAGTCTGAACAGGAAGTGGGAGGCTAAAGCTGTAGAACTTCTCACAGTCTGAACAGGAAGTAAGGGCCTGAAGCTGTAGAACCGCCCACAGCCCGACCCGGAAGTGGGAGTCTGAGGGTGTAGAATTGCCAACAGCCTGAACAGGAAGTGGGAGCCTAAAGCTGGCTGTGAAGAGCAGGCTCTGAGGAACATCCAGATGGGAAAACCCCTTTAAGATATATTGTATAGATAGAAAAAAAATCTAAGCTCTGAACTCACTGCTAATATACTCTGCATGATCCAAAAGTCATTATATGGAGTCAGGGGTGTAACAATAAATGGGGGAAGAGGTGAGGGGCGCAGAGGTTGCAGTTACACTCGATCTCTGGGGCTTAATGACCTCTGCAACAAGTAAGACATTAGTGTCATAAACAGTTCATGGTAAGTGTGGGGACTTGTAAGGTTTGCACTAGTTTTCAGTAGCTCTGTTGCTGTCTAGTAGAATGAAGCTACAGGACAGGGTTTACTTAGCCAATACAGTCAACAGAAGGGACGGCTGCGCCCTATGGGGAATGAAAAAGAGCACTGCATCCAAACAGAAGGGATCACTCCCACCTCTAGGGGCAAAACAGAGCAAGTTTGTAAGGCCGAAAAAAGATAAGACGTCCATCCAGTTCAGCCTGTTGTGCTAAAGTGTTGATCCAGAGGAAGGCAAAAACCCCCATGAGGTAGAAGCCAATTGTCCTCATGTGATTGTTATATTTCTGGTGAATCTTTCACAATGCAAAGTGTTATAGTGTAATATAATGTAATAATAATGTAATGTGCAGATAGTTTTTTATAATGTGCTTCTTATTTCCTATAAATGTTAAAGGGTTTTTGCCAGGAAGGGAGTTCCTCACCTTCTTATCAGCACAGGGGAGAATATAAACAAATCATGCTGAGTCATGAACACTGCAGGGGTGAGAGGGAGGGGGTGAGCAAGGAGTGAGGAATAAGGGAGAGTCTCAAAAGTTAAAGGAGTTGTCTCCCTACAGAGTTCCATAGGCTGCATAAATGAAATATTAAAAGCAAAAGTAGCACAAATACCAGGTTACATGCACGGCATTAGCAGGACCCCCCCCCTGCATGGAAACAGAATAAATAAGGACAATATTCCGTGAAACACACTTATTCTTTTTGAGAGTTTATGAAGATTTTTAATTCTTTCTATCATAGAACAATCTTCGCCAATATTGCTATATTCAAGCATTATCTGAAATTTATGTACTTCTCACATAGACATAATGAAGATTCAAGAAAATGTAACCTGGAGTCCTCGATGAGGTTAGATGTCCCAAAGATCAGCAGGTATCCGCCATAAGTATCTACTGATTCCGATTGCTTTCAGCAGAGATCATGGGAACAGCCGGTTGAGATGTCCTCCATAAGAAACACCACACGACGTTTCGGGGGATAATCACTTGAGAAAGGGGGTGTGGTTATCCCCCGAAACGCCGTGTGGTTTTTTCTTATGGGGACTCTAAACGGTTTCCCCAGATTCTGTGAAAGCAATCGGAACCGTGGATATTTTATGGCGGATCCCCTGTGATTTTTGGGGAATCTAACCTCATCGAGGACTCCGGGTTAAATTTTCTTGAATCTTCTTTATGTCTATGTGAGAAGTACATAATTTAGCTAATGTTTGAATATAGCAAATTGGCGAAGATTGTTCTATGAAAAAAAGAATTAAAAATATTCATAAAAAGAAAAAAGAATATTTGTTTTTAAAGGCATTTTGTCCTTTTTATAAATGAAAATCCATCACTTCCTGGTTCAGACTGACTGAAATTTGCATAAACCCCATGGTGTACCCAGCTCTGGTTTTCATTGCTAATTAGATCAGATTACTCAAAAGCTTTAAAACTACAAAAGGGATTTTTTATCTGATCCCTCAAACAAAAGCCCTAATTACAGTGCTGTTTATTTGAGTAAATCAAGCTTTTTACTGCCCAGCGCCAGAGGTGCCTGACCTGTGTGATGTGTGTGATGACGTCATCACTGTATCACATAGAACAAACAGCAGGGGGGAGAGATATACAGAGGTGGTTATGAGGGAATGAAATACCCAGGGAGGTCTTTAAATTTCCTTGTATCTCCTTAAGGAAAACAGATGAACAAAGCAATATATTTGGAAAATGTCTTTTTTTTTGTGTTCCCACAATTTTAAAGCTATTCTTTGTAGCGAGACAACCCCTTTAACTCAAATAATAACATTACAACAGTGCTTTCTGTATACAGCAGACAGACTCTTTACACTCCCACTTTCTCCACAGCCCCTTGCAAGCTCCTTCAGTTCCCTGTCATCAGATAAGAAGTGCAAACGCGCAAGCTCGGCCAGATCAGCTCCTGTCAGTGTCCTGGTCATGTCTAATGTAAGCTTTCAGGTAACTAAGGGGGACTGAGCAATGCTGTAGCTCTCAGAGGTTTCACTTTTTGTAATCACATATATTTAGAAAAAGTGATATAACATACCCATTTGGAGGATCCACGTCAACATTACATCGTGGCAAACCGTTTTAAAGTAATATAAACACCGTATAATAATAATAATAATAATAAGATTTACAGTAAGTCTGACTACTCAGTATAAAGTAACTTGTAATACAAAGTACAGTATACTGTATAACTATTATTGTGCTTTGGCTTGTAATAATATACAGGGATGGATGTGTCCCCTCTATATTATGAGCCTATGTAAGTACAGAGCTGCAGGATGTTATCAGTACAATAGGAGTGTACGTACCTAGTTCTTGCTTCTCAAGTGCAGAAGAAGTCCAGCAATGAGGAAGGTGACGATGATTGTAACGACTATCCTCACAATGTTATCAAATCTGAGTTTATAGCCTAGAAGCAAATATAAGAGATATTACATAATCAGATATAAACAAGGAGATTCCACGTGTGCTGAGTATTTGATATCAATAGGTTTTATAACAATTTTTACAATAAGTGGAAGTGCACTAGTTTATAAACTCCAGAAACGCAGCCACTAGCAATGCTCCATAGAGGCAATCATTAAAGGGGTTTTCTAACTACAATGATTAGCGTTCAACATGTAGGGTAAGGTAATCGAAGACTTTTTCTAGATGCATTGCTCTTTTGATATTGCCCTGGTCAAGAGATAAGAGAGATTCTATCTGCTCTAAGTGCTCACAGATGTCTGTAGGTTACCGTCCATATCTCCATTCCTGATTAGAAAGAGAGCAGATAAAGTCATCACCATGGAAGGAGCAGAGTCTTTATCTCCAACCAGATTAGATTGTTTTCCTGTTTACCTTTGAAAAACATTTTTTCATTCCTGGGAGGTCAGTAGCTTTGTTTACGTAAATATTAAATCTCCTGCACTTATGTATCTAGGTAAAGCAGAGCTGATATACCAATCCCTGCTATAGAAAGTATAGAAAGTGTGAGGCTGAAGCTGTCTGTGACTCTGTGAAACTGCATGGTGAAAAAACCCTCTTAAAGAGTTCCTTACCTCTTATCTGCTCAGAAGAGAATAGCAAAGCATGCTGATTTATGAATGGATGCAGGGGTGAGAGGGAGGGGGTGAGCAGAGAGCGAGGAAGAAGGGAGCATCTGCAATGTTTTCTCAAATAATTACATTACAACCAGTGGATTCTGAATACAGCAGACAACCTAATACACTGCACTTTCTCCCCAGCCCCTTGAAAGCTGCTTCATGTTCCCTGTCATCAGATAAGAAGTGCAAACATGCAAGCGGGCAAGAATCAGCTCATGTCAGTGTCTGGTCCATGTCTAATGTAAAACTTTCAGGAAACTAAAGGGGACTGAGCCAAGCTGTAGCTCTCACAGGCTTCACCTTTTGTAATCACATATATTTAGAAAAGTGATTAAATACGCATTTTGGAGGATCCCACATCAACATTACATCGTGGCAAAACCCCTTTAAGGTCCAACAAATCTCTGGTTGAGTAGCAAATATGATAAGAGTCCGCAACACTCACCCTTCATTATCAGTTTATTTGTAGCAGTATGAAACCAACAGCAATCGACAGTAGTGTTGAGGCGATTTTATCGACAAAGTTGAAATCGGCAAGGTTTTTATTGGTGATCGGAAATTTCCAGATCATGCGATGAATTTAAGGTTTAAAATCTGGGCTTCATCTATTAAGACTCGAGCCTTTTTGCCACTTCCTGTAATTTTTGCGCGGCCAGGCAAATCAGATTACAGAAATAGAGCAGGGTGACATGTGTGTGCGACGTCATGACTGGGATGTGTTTGGTTGCGATTGGCTGGAAAAAATCACATGACCTTCGTGTTTTCATAAACAGCGTTTCCTGTGTTCAGCCTCTGTGTCTCCTCTGGTCTCATTAGGGATAGGGACTTGCTAGCCGCCACTCCACAGCTTAATCTCGTGTACTGCGCTCAGCACCTGTGGCCAAACAGCTCAGGCATGATGAATTTAGTCTATTTCTGCACAGAGAAAACCTCTTACTATTGCTTGATCTTCCAATTTAGTTAGATTAGAGATTTGAAGAATGTATTGTAGTTAGCTAGAGAATTTTTAAAGCAGCATCTACCGCTGTAAATTCACGGCAGAGGGAGCGGGGGGGGGGGGGCCCTGCGGAGCTGAACACAGACAAGGCTATATCTATAAAGAACACTGGATAAAGTTCACCAAGACTTAGTGTAGACATTGTACGTGAATATCTTTATTATTAACAGTTTGCTATTGAAATATTTACTGAATCTTGGGCTAAGCAATACTCAAAAAGCAACGTCTTCGAGCGCGGGATGACTGCCACCAAAGAGCAAGTGGACCACATTTCAAGATGCGTCTGCGGGAGAGCACGGCGTACGTCGGTCCTCCTGGTGGAACTTCCGGAGGTTTCAAATGGAAGCAGCCGAGAATAAAGGCGTTCCTGCTGGAATTATATGCTATGGAATAGTCTCCTCCCCACAGTCAGAAGCCCAGGAAAGGGCATTCGACTTGATGTCTTTCTCCGCGGGCCGAAACCGGGGCCGAAGTGAATCTGAGTAGTCGAACCGGGGATGATAGAGCGGACCACCTAGACTGGTGTCGGGCTTAATCGCTGAAGCCGTATGGAGGTATGAAGGGTTTTTGTGGTCTGAATAGATGAGATGGGATGGCGCCTGCCCCCCTCCAATAGGTAGCGATTCCTTCCAAAGCCACATCTGGATGGCCAGCCAACTCACGGTCGCCTATCGGTGTAGGTTCGTTCGGCCTGAGGAGTATGTCTTGGAAAAGAAGCCACCACGTTACGGGTCTTGCCCGTCGGGGCTTTTTTGCGTGTAAGGATGGCTCCGACCCCCACTGAAAGGCATCCACTTCCAAGGTGAAGGTTTCGGGGGTCCGGCCGCGAACGAGGTCAGCATGCTGTGGTTTAAAAAGGCAGGTCTCTTGAGCCTTTGCAAATGACTCCTAAGCTTCGGAGGGCCACGCTGCGTGGGTTAGTGTGTTTCTTTGTGAGAGCCATATCGGAGCCCCACTAGCGTTGAAAAGTGGGGAATAAATTGGCGATAGTGGTTACTGAACACCATCAAGAAGAAACGCAGTATGGCACGCAAACACGACATTTGGTGGTGGCCACTGCAACACGGCTGACAGCTTTGCTGAGTCACATCTGTAGGCCTCGATCAGACAATAGTGTTCACCCAGGAAACGGAAAGCTGGTTTGGTGGAAGACGGCACTTCTCCAGCCTTGGCATACAGGTGATTATCTCGGAGACGCTTCAACAACTTATGGACATGACTATGGTGGGTCTCGAGGATCAGGCAAGTACACCAAAATATCGTCACAGATAGGACCACTACGCAGGTGTAGAGAAGATCCCTGAAAATGTCATTCATCGAGCTGCCACTGGAAAAGACGGCAGGCGCAAATTACACAGTCCGAAATGGCATTACAGGTACTCGAAAGTGGCCGTAACCTGTGTGTTGATGCGCCGTCTTCATTCATCGCCTCTCTGAGGATTCGGACCAATTGTAGACCCTCTTAGATCCGCTTGAGAGAAAAAACCTTGCGCCCTGCCAAGACGATCAAATAACTCCGTGATCAACGGTATAGAGGTTACCAATTCTTCACGTGAATCTTATTCAGACCCCGATAATCAATGCAGGGTCGCAAGGTACCCATCCTTCTTTTCAAGAAGAAGAACTGCCCCAGCGGGAGAAGGAGGACTTCCGAATAAAACCCCTTCTGGAGATTCTCACGGAATGTTACTTGGACATGGCTCTTGTGTCTCTGGACGGATACAGGGGTAGACTCGTGCCCCCGAGGAGGGCTGGTACCGGGCAATTAGTCAATCGGACCAAACAAAAGGACGGATTGCGGCAGGGTCTCTGCTGCTTCTCTGAAGAAGATCATCGCATACTGTCCTGGTTAAGGAAGGGGAGAAGGAGACCCGCTTAAGAGGGCTTAGCTGGTTACCCGTAGAACGGCGTGGATTCACCTGGCTGCCAGTGGTGTCACCTAAACAGCGGAGACGACAACTCTGAGCTTGCGCATCGCAAGACCTCGCCCGTCTGCCAGTCAAGACGGGGTATGGTGCTGCAGCCATGGAACGACCCAATAGGCGAGCGGCATGCGAATGAGACCGGTGTCGGTAACACATAGAACGGATAGTCTCTCTTTGGAAGTTGCCCCTACTTGGTAGGGACAATGGCTCAGTATGGAACGGACTGGGTTCACGGAGGATCTCTAGCGACTGATGGAGGTAAATGGACCAGAGGATTCTCCAGGAGGAACACGGGAAGCAGTGTTTGATAACCTGGGCAGCGTCAGGAAGTTACCAGCAGAAACGGAGGTACAAGAATGCTAAAACTTGAAAGTGGGTCCGGCTTAGTTGCCAATGCAGGAACCAGAAATGGTTCAGACGGGGAGAGAGAGGGAGAGATAGGACTGCACACGCTCTGTCAGGGGATTGCATCTCCCACGTAGCTAGGTGTGCCCGTTCTCCGGGAGCGCGTGGCGAATAAGCAGACAAACTCCCGAGGAGGAAGGGATCAGGGCTGACGCCAGTAGCCGTATTATAGGTATCTCTTTACGCGTCGATTAAGTTCTTGCGCGGGAGAGGTCAGGTGGGGCTCTATCCACTTGCATGGGCCTCTTCCACGGATGGTGGGAGGAGGCTCCGGTTGGAGGCCGGTAGAAACACCGCTGCAAGATGAGAACTGGACGGCGTGATACGGGCTCGGTTCTTGCTCTGGCGGAGTCATCAAGCCTTTCTGGCGAATCGGATGTCAATCACGGTTAGGCAAGGTGGATTAGCTCGCTTTAAGACAGACCGGATAGGTCACGGGTGGCCGCATACACGCTCGCATCCTTGAGTGGGCTCGGATGATGGCTTTCTTGAACGTGGCGCATAGAATGCTGCATCGTTCCCAGGCTAGTCCGATGCTAGTGTGCGGAATTTGCACAGGGCGTTAGTCTCCCAGGACGGAGTTCCCTTGCTGCATAAGGTTCAACAGCGGCGGATTGTCCGGCAGACTTAGCAGTTTCACGAGCAGTTCCTCGAAAGGACATCGGAACTTAGTAGAAATGTTGTCTACGATAGGCCGTGATTGGGTCACCTCGATGGGATCCCAAGAGGAGTTGCCCAGGCCTAGGGTTTAACGGAGAGCTGAGACTCGAACAACGAAGGCCTACCTTGGATCGCTTTCTGACGGGTAAACTGAACTTGCAGCCAGAGTTACACTCATGCAGAAACACTGGGTGATGAAGCCCCTGCAGAACTTGGACGATCCCCATCAAACTTAGTCGCAATGGATAACGGGAAGCTTGGGAGGATCTATACCCGACTGGATGCAACCTGCACCGGGAGGAGAACCCACGCAGCCGACTGCTGCTGCTGAGTGGCGAGGAACTGCTGCACCGAGCGAGGAGAGTTCCTCGAGCTTGTGTTGCGCTTTGCTAGCGCGATTCTGTTTGGGACTGCTTGGCCACAACGGTGGTTGATAACTGGCGAACTTGGCAAGAACACCTTGGCGGGATCCATGGCCGGATCTACTCGTAAACTGAGGGTAGTGGAATCCGCTGGACCACCGGCAGCGCGACGGTGGAAGCCCAAGCCAGGGAACGGTATCTAAGTAGGTCCCTGGTATTCACCAGAGGTCCCCGCAAAGGGGGCGAATTGGAAAATTGCTGCGGCGGGAGTTCTACAGGTCGTTTCCACTGGCGGGCTTGCTGCGGTGGCGGCCAAGGGTGGGACGTGTAAGATTCGTCAGGCAAAGTCCGTGTGGGGACAGGCAGAAGTTCTCAGGACAGGCTGTCTGTCTGGATCGTAACGTGGACAGGACAGAAGGTCCGGGCAGGCAGCAAGATTTCGGGGTGGTCGATAAAACGTAGGCAAGGGGTACGGGTACGACGGATAGACAAGACTAGGTAGGAAACGCTTTCTCCAGAGGTAAAACCACACTAAGGATCCGAGCGAAGGGCCGGCAAGGAAGGGGCCGACTAAATAGGAGCAGTGCCCGGCAATACCCAATTACCGAGCGGCAATGCCCCTTTAAATTATCAAACAGCCGGGCGCGTGAGCCAGAGGGTGGAGCCACGCGCCGGGGAGACTGGGATCTGATGAGCAGTGGAGGCTCGGAGCCGGGTATGTTGACGCCGGCGGGGAATGGACAAGACGAGGACCCCCGAACCCGACGCGCCTGTGACCCGAGACAGAGGTCGCAGGCGCGTCCGTGACATCAAAAAGGGAAAAAAGGTACATGGGGTTTCCATGGGGTGTACTATTTGTGCATACAGTTGAAAACTACGGCAGAGCAGGAAGATTTTGGACTCCCTGTCCTGCCAATTCTTCTTGTAGGCCACAAGCTTCTCAAAGAACTACAGTCTACAAGAGGTCAGGATGAGTGCACGATGCAGACATATTTAATGGGGATGTTATCTAATAGGGGACTTTACTACCTAGTATGAGGTTATCTACCTACCGTGTTTTTCCAAAAATAAGCTCTCCCCAAAAATAAGCCCTTGCCTGATGTCTCAGATTCTTGGTGTAGAGCTTTATATATAAGCCCTACTCCAAACAATATGGCAAGTTTAGTCAGCGCCTCTCAGAAGTGTTTCATCGTCCTGCCTACAGGGCCAGTACCTGTTCACGAGCCTCAGCCCACCCCTATTCCCAGGCCTGTTAGACTGGGGTTTTGTGGAAACTGCAGTGTTTTCAGCTGAAGGACCTGAGATGATGTTCACAGTACAATGACTCAGGTTCCTTCAGCCCAGGCCATAGAGGAAATGTGTAATGAAAGTTCAATGGTCATTACACATACTTGTAACACTCACTTATATACAATCACACAAACAATCCTTATCTTAAAGTGTGGCTACTGTGATTGTTGGGACCTTGTAGTTCCCCAGCATGAGGGCACTGAAAAAGAGAGACGACAGCAATCGCACATGGTTTTTGACTATACGGTATGTATGTAAGTATGTGTATATATATACACATTGTATTTGTGCTGGTTTGATATAATATATTAGAACCCCTTTAGCTGTAAAGAACCCTGGGTATTAATGGTGCTCTAAAATAATAGTAATAATACATTTAAGAATAAGATCGCACAAACCACGTTTTACTATAATCACTGCAAATTATATCAAGCCCGTGAGCCGGTACATATGGTATTATATATATCAATAATATTGTACATATATATTATAATTATATATATATATAATTATAGCTATGTATATATATAGTATATATATATATCATTATTATATATATATTTGTATATATATTATATGATACTCACACGACACAAGTTCATACCCCTGATAGTCAAAAACATGCGGGTGTATGTGTGTTCTACAGCATCATGACCAAGGAGTAATGTCCCGCAGCACTCGTCGCGTTAAAAAAAAGAGATGTGTGTGTGCCTCAGCGACCAAGTATAAGCACCTCGAGAAAAGACCTGTGTGTCCTGTAAAATAATATAAGACCTTGTCTTATTTTTGCAGAAACACTGTAACTACTTGGGGGTCACCTAAAGAATATCGCAAATTTAATTTCACAATTCAGAATGGAATGAGTATTACACAACTGTTCCTCATACAAGACGAATTGTGTTGATCACTAAATTATTGGAACAGGAGAATCAGCGCTTACAAACAAGATAATTTTCAAACCTGGAAAGTTCACTAATACAACATGCAGATAATATTGAATATAAAAATGTATTGGGATACAACTACAGATATAAATAAAAGATACAAAGAAATCTTTGAGCCGTCACTAGGGCATATTTTGAGGCTGGACCGAAGATTACAGACGGATGATACATCGTACATCACCATCACCATTACTTTTAGGAGGGGAAAAAAATCTTTGTGATTTATTGGTGGATAGCCATTTTATGAGGACTCCTCAAAAAAGAACATGTGGTTAAGATAACCAAAGGGTTCCTTTAAGTGTGGAGATTGTTCATTCTGTATTTACTAAGGAAAAACAGAACATCATCCTTTACAGAGATTGCTATTGCGTAAGAAATTGTTTCACATTGACATTTTATTAACTGCAAGGACAATGTTTGTTGATGTACCTCCATTGTGTGCACAGCTGTGCAAAATGTACGTCGGTAAAACTCACTAGGCACGTGCCTGACGTAGTATAGGAGAGAACATTTGGGGGGCTCAATTCGCCATCATAGGGATACCACCATCTTCCAGACTGTTCATTAACATACTATGGTCGTGAGTAATGCAAATTGCACTACTTGGCGGAAGAAGATTGAATGTATAAACACCTTCCCCAATAGACGTGGCGACTTAGGACAGGGACTATTTTACGCAGGAGGGGAGTGTTTCTGGACGCGTTCCTGCCTACAAAACTGGAAACACTTGTGGGACTAAATGATAACGTTAGAATTTATAGCTATATCTAACTTCCTTCCTTAAATATAGCTATATCTGAACTTCCTCCTGTATAACTGCGGTTATTTACATTGCTCAGATATTGGTATTATATACACTTACATTTTTCCCCTTCTTCTTTGTAAAGAGTTATGCCGTTTTAAATGCTGATTAATACAGTTTGCATTTAGCTGAGATTAGCTTCCCCGCTATCTACTGCAGGGGTAATGTATGTTCCTTTCAGTGCCTTGAATCAAGGCGCGGAGCACATATTTATATATCTGAGCATCCGCTGGTCGTTGGTATGAATAGCTTGAATCCGATAATGTCATGTATTAGTGCAGAGTTGCGCCGTTACTAGGTAAGCACATTGCTGGTTTAGTAACTAATGGGAGCGCCGCAGATGAATAAAGGCGGGCGCCATACTGTGTACTCGCCTTACGAATAGCCGTGGCAGCGCAGCGGCTAGTTCAGCGTGTCTCCGAATTCACACCAGCCGCAACTGCTTTTACACCGCTTACAGGTGGTGATGGACGTGCTGAATTTGTTTGTAATCTCGCCCCTAAAAGGTAAGCTCTTTTGCCTTTGTGTTTGGTTGATCTTCCTAGGATGTGTCCTTACATGTCAGGGTGTTTACACTTAGGTCTCTTCCTTATCACCTCCCATCTTTTATTTGCAGATAAGTAATGAGTTCTTTTGGGGTAGATAGCTGTTTGAAGTGGACTACTAACTGTAGTGAACTTTGATTGGAGCTATACGTTCACAGCTCTACTGGATGTTATATCTTCTGAGAGTTATTTATATTGGGGGCTGTATGTCGTTTATTTGTAATTTAATTTCTGGTTCCTATATTACGAGCCTAGATTGTCTTACATACTTTGGTCTTTGGATTTTTTCCGCCCTGATGTGATCAAATTAGGATGATCGAAAACATGGCATGTTTGGGTATAGGACTTAGGGCTCAACAGGGTCTTTTGTGCTCATAGGGCAATTCTCTTGTGGGCACGCCCTTTTACGGGGCGAAGGAGTCTACTTTGTAGGGTAGGGTCTATTAGTGTTCCCTCAGGGAGATTTTAGGGTTTTTTCAGGTTTAGGATTTCCACATATTAGTTGATTGTGTATTTTTTCTGTATCCAGTGAGAGTAGTTACTTCTCACTTTTTATATGAATTAAATAAAAGTGAAGTTTTATGGCTTATTTCCTCTTTTTTGGTATTTTTG
Organism: Phyllomedusa bahiana; assembly: GCA_025379985.1. NCBI lineage: Eukaryota > Metazoa > Chordata > Amphibia > Anura > Hylidae > Phyllomedusa > Phyllomedusa bahiana. Next base: position 65,804 of record JAODAL010013112.1, read on the forward strand.
CTTGTTTGGCCAAGATGTTTCTGTAAGATTACTTACTTCAGTAAAGTAAGTCTTTTGTATTTTTCAATACAGATAAATATCAACAAGTGGAAGGATGACATTATTAAAATAAAAAAATCTAAATTTGATAGAGCTCTTCGTGTCTTTGAGACGGGAACAGTAAAATACAGGAAAAACATGCTATTAATAAAATGTTATATTCTCAAGAAAGGATCTAACCAACATCATGATTCTGTTCAGAGACTTGTCGGCTTCTCTGAAATAGATTCCTCCTTGGATCAATCTACCGCTTCCACCTCATAGGATATATCTGACAATTAAATGACTCCAAGAGACATTGATAAACATCAAAAAAAAATTCAAAACAATAAAGGGCCGGTTACTCCTACAGCTTATGCGTAGTACAAACCCACTCCCAGTTCTTCCACTGTACAATCATTTTTAAGGGACATATCGGGACATAGAGATTACAAGAGAGCTGGGCGGAAACATCTGAACCAGATCCTCCATGAGACGTCTTCGGAGCCAAAAAGGGATAAAACCCCAGTTTTGAATCTTTCGGCTGCCATCTTGTCTGATGCTCAGATAACTGTTTTATCCAAGGGTATGGTATTTGCCCCCACAAATAACTTTGATGTCTATTCCACATTGTTAGATATTAATATATGCGCAAGACTCTTGACATTAAAAAATATTTTTTCTCTATTGATGAAGACATTTCGGGCCACATGTATGAACCTGTTTAGGTCTTAAACTCACTCTTTTGCCCATAGGTTACTATGGGCAAAAAAGTGACTTATAGACCTAAACAGGTTCATACATGTGGCCCGAAATGTCAATTGACAAATTAAAATAACACTAAAGAGGGTGCTACGGAGTAAGACATTCTCTGCCAAACGCATTGTCACGTCTGTTTTGCCAAAGTCCGTGGCTGTTTACTCTTTTTAGATGACTAAATGAAAGTCAAGTTTTATTTATGGTTGAGAGACCCACATATTAATGGAAGTCGGATGCTGGAATCATCTTGTGCGTTGTACTTAAAGGGTTGTCTCACTACAAGGATCGCTGCTTTTTATGTCACAGATCTTTCAAAAACAAGTCACTTTGCTAAATATGTCCATTACCAGTGTCCTACCTGTTCCTAGATATCCCCTCCTGTATGAGCTGCATCAGCTCCTCGGGTCGCTATAGCTACAGACCTGTTGATCTCTCCTGATAGGCTGCCAGCACTGGTTGCTATAGCTACAGACCTGGCTTCTACTGCAGCCTAGTAGAAGCCAGTAAACACACCCCTGAATTTTAAATGAAACCAAGAAAACAGGATTTAGGTAAGATGAATCAAGGTAGTGAGACAACCCCTTTAATAGAGAGCCACTTACCTACCTGATCTGGCAACTCTATATATTTTAGTATAAATAAAACTCAGTACTTCTTTGTTGCATCTCTACTAAAGCCTACATGTCTACAGGAAACATACATACAGTTATTAATATATATCAACACCTATCTGTTAAATCAATTTATTTATTTTTTTTTTCGGGGGGGGGGGGTGGTTCTAATTAATTAGAGATGTCCTACCTTAAAGGGGTTTTGCCAGGACGTGTTTTATCTGCTAAGAAGCAAATGTAAACAAGCCACACTAGCTGAGAGAGAGAGAGGGCAGGGCCCGCCAGAGCTGCATTAAGGGATTTGTTTTGAAATGTTCCAATCAAAATAAAAACTACAACTTGTGGAATCTGTATACCAAAAGACAACACCTTTTCTCCACAGCGGCTTGAAAGCTTCTTCAGCTTGGAAAGGCTTCATGTTCTCTGTCATCAGATAAAGAAGGGATCTACCTCAGATAATCACACTACAACTAGTGGATTCTGTATACAAAAGACAATTATTTTAATCCGGTGCCTTGAAAGCTTCTTCAGCTCCCTCTCATCAGATAAGAAGTGTGCTCTGCACAAGCCCGGCCAGCAGCTCTTGTCAGGTCGTATCTAATAGAAGCTTTTAAGTAAATTTAAAGGGGAGGTAAGGCAGCCTGTAGCTTTTCTCAGGCCCGCAATTTTTTTTAATACATATATTTAGAAAAGTGATTAAATACCCATTTTGGAGGATCCCACGTCAACATTACATTGTGGCAAAACCCCTTTAAAGAAGGATCTACTTGTATCTGCCTGCCTTATTTTTGGGTCTACCTAACAAATAGTGGTCGTACCTATCTACTCTATGGGGGCACAAAAGAAGTCTACAACTGGTTGTCCAAAATATTGCAATATAATGGGTGTACGATTATTGTGTTGTAAATCAGGTTAGTCATTATTACCATGTAGTGCACTTTAGATGGTGAGTTTGAATAGTGGTGGGGAGCAGGTAGGTAAAAGTAAGGTTTCCGCAGAAAATTCTGCAGAGAAAAGAAAAGAAAAAGTAAACAACTACCATCAGAGGAGATGTCACCTGTGATCACCATATGTAACTGTACTGTTATCACTTATATGCTTGCAGAGCCTGTGTACAATGGTATCTACCCCCTAATATGGCATTTTTAGAGGTATTTACAGTCGCAGGCCTGTTACATGGTTCTAACTATATTGTGACTTTATGCAGATGATATAAGAATGCGAGCCGGTTACTCTGGTAACCACCATTTTTATGGTCACTGTTGGAGGTGAATACGTCTGCAGAGCTTGTGTACATCTATTATCTACCACTATATGAGCACTGTATGGAGGTGATATACAATATGCAGAACCTATGTGCACTGGTAACTGCCACTATATGGTCACTGTATGGTGGTAATATACAGTACAGTCTGAAAAGCCATCTACACTGGTATCTCCCTATATGGTCAGCTGGCGATAATAAACAGTTGCAGGCCTGTGTCCTGTTTTTACCACTATATGGTCACTGTTTTGGAGGTACTATACGTCTTCCCAGCCTATGTAAGGGTATTACCACCATTAGGCACCTGTTGGGCGCAATATCGTCTAGAGCCTGTGTAATGGTAACCAGCACTTTTGGGACTGTCTGCTTAATTTACGTTTAGGCCTTGTACATGGTGTCTACCACTATATGGTCACTGTATGGTGGTATATACAGTCTTCAGGCCTGTGTACCGGGTGTCTCCAAACTATATGGTCACTGTATGGTGGAAAATATACAGTCTTAGAGCCTGTTTTAAAATGGTGTCTACCACTATATGGTCACTGTATGGTGGTAATATACAGTCTTCAGGGCCTGTGTACACTGGTGTCTACCACTATATGGTCACTGTAGGGAGGTGCATACACTGCACAAACTTGGTCGGGCTGAGCGAGCCCCAGGTTTGAACTGATCATGCTGTGAACGCTGCTCTGATACTCTGATACTCCAGAATTGGAGATTACGAAACCGCAAGTGCATATTAACTTTTATACATTTATTGAAATAGCATTAATGTATGGTTTTTAATGCTGAAAAATAGCACAATCAAAGAATGAAGTTATGGATTACAAGTTGAAGTATGGGAGTGACTTAGAGTTTTTGATAGCACTGGGGCGGAGAAGAAGGCGCCCAAGATTCACTCCAGCACCAGCGGTGTATTAATTATAAAGAGGTTCAAAAGTTGTATTTTGTATATGGTCATAATTGGTCATTATATAGTGGTATTATTGGTAATGTTGGTCATGGTGTAGTGAGATTGGTTCGGCTACAGTATAATGGTTTTATGTATAGTGAGATATCTGCTTATTGTATAGTGGTGTTATTTGGGTAAGAGGGGGAGTCATGAGGGAAACAATTGGCATGGCACTTTTATGGGTTGCACTTGATGGACTTGTGTCTTTTTTCAGCCTTATCTATTATGTTACTCTTCTGGCACTGCCACCAGCGATCATAGTAGTCAGAACCGCACCTGCTACACTTTGGTGGAATGTACCACCCATATTAATCTTAAGACAATCCCTTTAATATTGCTGACAAAGAATCATCATAAAAATGTTACACACATATTTCTATACTTACCACTCGGTGTAATGTCTTCTCTCCATGGATTTATCAACGTTGGATGAGAAATAACACAAGTCACTGAAGTCTCCTTGACTCTCCTTCTACTGAATGTGCTGATCACTGACCACGTCTGGTCCGGCTCTTCCACTGCTGTAGTGTTTATATCATCTGAATGTGGGATCCAGGAGATTTCTGCAGGTGGATTCCCACCAATGGCTCCACACTCTGGAGATCCGGCACTGTTTAATATCAAGAATATAGATGGCTGAGCTGAAAATGGAGGAAAAATGTATTTACTAAGCTGTTCTTAACTAAGGAGAGCTATTATTGATCAGCAGTAAAAAGTTTATTTTTACTTTATTTAACAAAAAATGTGTTCTCTCTTTTTTGTGAAAATTGATTTTCCGCTGCTCTAGAACTGTTTGCTACTGAGCAGACCCCCTGAGCTTACTCCTACTGATCAGACAGAGTGCTCTATGGGGGACATTTTTGAAAACTTTCTAGGTGTGGGACTGTCTTTGTTGGCCATAGCAACCAATCAGTTCCCCTTTAACTCTTTCAGAGCACTAGATGAAATGAAAGGGGAGCTCTGAGTGGTTGCTACGAACTCTGAGTGGTTGCTATGGGCTCTGATTGGTTGCTATGAGCTCTGAGTGGTTGCTCTGAGCTCTGATTGGTTGCTTTGAGCTCTGAGTGGTTGCTATGAACTCTGAGTGGTTGCTGTGGGCTCTGATTGGTTGCTATGAGCTCTGATTGGTTGCTATGGGCTCTGATTGGTTGCTATGGGCTCTGATTGGTTTCTATTGACTCTAATTGGTTGCTATGAGCTCTGATTCGTTTCTATGGGCTGTGATTGGTTGCTATGGGCAACAAAGGGAGTTTTAGATCTAGACAGTTTTCATACATGAGACCCTATGTGCTTAATTGTAGAACTATGAGACTGTTCAGTAACTTTCTCCAACAGAAATTGGACGTTCAGATGCAATAAAACCAATTTTAAACCACATCCTGAACCAAATGAGAGTTTAGTTCCTGTTAAATGCATTCTGTGAAACCTGACTAGATCTGCCAGTGATATTATTGTCAGATTTTAATACCGAGTCACGGGTGACACAGTATGGTTGTCCCATTGTTCAACTCTTCTTTTTTATCGCCCCTTCCAGTAGGTAGGTATATATGGTCCCTAGTAGGTAAGTAGATATACAGTGCCTTGCAAAAGTATTCCGCCTCCTTGAACTTTTCAACCTTTTGCCAGATTTCAGGTTTCAAACATAAAGATATACAATTTTAATTTTTTTGGTGAAGAATCAACAACAAGTGGGACACAATTGTGAAGTGGAACGAAATTTATTGGATATTTTAAACTTTTGTAAAAAATAAAAAAGTGAAAAGTGGGGCGTGCAATATTATTCAGCCCCTTTACTTTCCGTGCAGCAAACTCACTCCAGAGGTTCAGTGAGGATCTCTGAATGATCCAATGTTGTCCTAAATGACTGATGATGATAAATATAATCCACCTCTGTGTAATCAAGTCTCTGTATAAATGCACCTGCTCTGTGATACTCAGGGTTTTGTTTAAAGCGCAGAGAGCATCATGAAGACCAAGGAACACACCAGGCAGATCCGGCCTACTGTTGTGGAGAAGTATAAAGCCGGATTTGGATACAAAAAGATTTCCCAAACTTTAATCATCCCAAGGAGCCCTGTGCAAGCGATCGTATTGAAATGGAAGGAGTATCAGACCACTGCAGATCTACCAAGACCCGGCCGTCCCTCTAAACTTTCATCTCAAACAAAGAGAAGACTGATCAGAGATGCAGCCAAGAGGCCCATGATCACTCTGGATGAACTGCAGAGATCTACAGCTGAGGTGGGAGAGTCTGTCCTTAGGACAACAATCAGTCGCACACTGCACAAATCTGGCCTTTATGGAAGAAGCAAGAAGAAGCCATTTCTCAAAGATATCCATAAAAAGTTACGTTTAAAGTTTGCCACAAGCCACCTGGGAAACACCAAACATGTGGAAGAAGGGGCCGTCTGGGAGACACCAAACATGTGGAAGAAGGGGCCGCCTGGGAGATACCAAACGTGTGGGAGAAGGGGGCCCTTGGAAGACACCAAACATGGGGAAGAAGGGGCCGCCTGGGAGACACCAAACATGTGGTAGAAGAGGCTCTGCCAGATGAAACAAAATCCAACTTCTTGGCCACAATGCAAAATGTAGTTTGGGCGTAAAAGCAACACAGCTCATCCCCCTGAACCACCATCCCCACTGTCACACTTTGGTGGTGGCAGCATCATGGTTTGGGCTTTTCTTCAGCAGGGACAGGGAAGAGGGTTTTTAAAATTGATGGGAAGATGATGGAGCCAAATACAGGACCATTCTGGAAGAAAACCTGTTGGAGTCTGAAAAAGACCTGAGACTGGGACGGAGTTTTTATCTTCCAAATAGACAATGATCTCAAACATAAAGCAAAATCTACAATGGAAGGTTTTCCCAAATAACTGTCTCCAGGTGTTATGAATGGCAAAAATAAAGGCCAGAGCTGAATCCAATCGAGAATCTGTGGAAAGAGCTGAAAACTGCTGCTCACAAAACACTCTCCATCCAAACCCCACTGAGCTCCAGCTGTTCACAAACGCTCTCCCCTCCAACCTCACTGAGCTCCAGCTGCTCACAAACGCTCTCCATCCAAAAACCCCCCTGGGGCTCCCGCTGTTCACAAACGCTCTCCATCCAACCTCACTGAGCTCCAGGTGCTCACAAACGCTCTCCATCCAACCTCACTGAGCTCCAGCCGTTCACAAACGCTCTCCCTCCAACCTAACTAAACTCACGCCGTTCAAAAATGCTCGCCAACCAACCGCACGGAGCACCAGCTGTTCACAAACGCTCTCCATCCACCTCACTGAGCTCCAGCTGCTCACAAACGCTCTCCATCCAACCTCACTGGGGTCCCGCTGTTCACAAACGCTCTTCATCCAATCGACTGAGCTCCCGCTGTTCAAAACGCTCTCCATCCAACTCACTGGCTCCAGGTGCTCACAAACGCTCCCCCATCCAACCTCACTGAGCTCCAGCTGTTCACAAACGCTCTCCATCCAACCCACTGAGCTCCCGCCCTTTCACAAATGTTCTCCATCCCCAAACCCCACTGAGCTCCATCTTTCTCACAAACGTTCTCCATCCAACCTCACTGAGCTCCATCTGTTCACAAACGCTCTCCATCCAACCTCACTGAGCTCCAGCTGTTCACAAACGCTCTCCATCCAACCAGACTGAGCTCCAGTTGCTCACAAAAGCTCTCCATCCAACCTCACTGAGCTCCAGCTGTGCGCCAAGGAAGAATGGGAAAGAATTTCAGTCTCTCGATGTGTAAAACTGATAGAGACATCCCCCAAGCGACTCGCAGCTGTAATCACAGCAAAAGGTGGCGCTACAAAGCATTAACTTAAGAGGGCCAAATAATTTTGCACGCCCCACTTTTCACTTTTTTATTTTTTACAAAAGTTTAAAATATCCAGTAAATTTCATTCCACTTCACATTGTTTACCCACTGTATGATTCTTACACAGTCAAAAAATGTAAATATTTATATCTTTATAAAGATGGAGCGAATTTCCCGCCAAAAAATCGTTCCGAATCTACTGTTTGGACGAATCACTAAAAAAAAAACACTATTTCCACAGGCTTGCAACAAGAAGCCTGCCGGGTGCTAAAACGTTGTTTCCATGCTTAATATGCCAGAGGGAGCTTGGTGTTTGGTCTTCAACAATGTTGTTGTTATTAGTATACACGCACATGACTGCCGCCGCTCTTAGAATCGCTTCACCTTATAAAATGAGCCGCTAGGTCACTATAAGAGGGTGCAAAAGCAGACCAAAAAACTGAGCGGAAAGTTTCCTTTATAAAGTCATGCCAAGAAATCTGGAAAATACAAAACAAGCTGAGCGAGCTCCCAGGTGGTCAACATAAAGACAGAAAGTGTGGAGGGAGACGGCGGCAGCCACAGCAGCATTAGTGTCAGACAGTGGCACAATGACATTCATGTAGTGGCAAAAACAGAAAAAGCCATACAGAGTGGCACAATTACACAGTGTGGAGGTCACGGCAGCAGCAGCAGAGGTTCAGACAAGTGGCCACAATGAGCAGAGTGTTAGGTGTCAACTGGCAGCAGCCACAAGCACACATTGAGGTCAGACAGTGTCACAATGACATATCTGGAGTGAGTGGCAAAAACAGGAGTAAAGGCCACAGATTGGGACAATTGAGAACACAGTGTGAGGCACCGGCAGCAGCCACAGCCAGCATCGATTGAGGTCAGGCAGGTGGCACAATCACATTCTGGAGGTGTAGGCAAAACAGAATTAGGCCACAGAGTGGTCACAAATGACATGAGAGTGTAGGAGACGCAGGCAAGCAGCAAGAGGTCGTACAGTGGCACAATGACATTCGTGAGAGGTGAAAAAACAGGAAATACGGCCACAGAGTGGCACAATGATCACACGTGTCCAGGTCACGGTCAGGCAACCACAAGCAGCAGCATGAGAGGACGAGAAAGAGGCCACAACCACATCTAGGAGGTGTGCAAAAACTTGGAGTAGCATCACAAGAGTGTCACAATGACAAGAGTGGAAGGTGACGGCGGCAGGAGCAGACAGGCATGATGGTCAGGAGAGTGGGCACAATGCTGAAACAGTTGTGGAGTCACGGGCAGCAGCCACACAGCAGACAGAGGTCAGCAACAGTGGCACAATGACAAGAGTTGGAGGTGGATGCATACCAGTCCCTGGATAGATTGGTTGGTGGCAGATGGAGAAACAGCACAGATGTGTGCATCCAGGGCCGGGTGGCCATCATAAAGTGTGGAGCTGAGGGCAGTTAAGTTGCGAACCCAACCTCATGTCTTCACAGTATTGGGTGAGGCTCCATTGCTGATGTTTTGTCTAACTCCAGCCAGGGCATTGGTGTTTGGAAGACTCTGGCCGATCCACGCCAGATTCAACATCTGGTGCAAAGGTCAGTCCGTTATCCACCATTATTCCCGTGACAGACGGTTCTCCTAGGGGTAATGACGATGTCGCCCCCACCGCACCTGAACACCCCTCACTGATGCACACTGGGACTGGCCGGGGCAGGACAGCTTCTCCACTAGCAAACTCGGCAAGTTGCGGCACACCTCCATTTGGCTGCCCCAGAGTAGTCCAAGCCGAATCATTCTAACTGGGTGTGGCAGAGTGCTGTCCCAAGTAGGCCCCCACCTGTTGGTTCAGGGTCTGCACCAGGATCTGCGTGGCTGGTGCGAGCTAGCTGGCGGGACTGCTCCATCCTCACTAGGTGAGTGAAGGAACTGGCTCATGCAGTTGACATCCCGAACTTAGTGTTCTGCTGATGGTGACCTGGATCGCTCTGACCCACCCAACCTAGTACCCCCGGGCAGCTGCGAGCAGTAGTACCGTGAGCGCTGAGAAGAACCCCCGGTCATACCTTTCAGAGGAGGGACAAGCCGCACAAAGGCAGTCGGCCACACTGACGTTACGGAGGATTTCCGCTGTGGTATTTGACATTGTCCTCACCTCTCGAATAGCTGGAAAAGAGCTCCCATTTTAGGACCGATAGCGAGGGTCCAATAGTGTGGAGAGCCAGAAGTCATCCCTCTGCCGATGCCTGACTTATTCGAAGGGCTGTCACAGAGAGCCATGCAAATCAGCATGCCTGGCGGGCCATACTGGCACAAGTGACTCCGAGGGGCTCCCTGCCTCCATCTCCACTATAACGCCACAGGTGCTTCGCGAGTCATCTGTCCTCGTCATCCTCATCTCTCACTACCGTCCTCCAGCCTCGCTACCTGGCTCCTTCCTCTCGTGTCACACATGGGTAGAAAATACACACATTGTCACCAGACAAAAATGCTTCTGCTCCAATGTCCTCCGCCTGCCGTGCCTCCATTTCATCCCCACGGACGGTCATGTGGGCCCGGTGCGAAGATGTAGTCGCCACGCCTCCAGTCCCCGTGGCCCAAACCGATATTTCAGCATCTGTTCCAGGACCTGAAGCCGTGGAAGTGACGTATATTCATCCCGTATCCTGGCGACTGACAAATAGAAAATGGCCCTCAACATCACGGCAGGTGTCACGCAATGAGCTGCCACGGGCTGACATCCAAGCTTACACCGGGAGTTACCTCCTTCCGGCCTGGCTCAACAAAAATCGTTAATGGCTTTCTCTGTTATCATATACATTCGGATCCAACATGTGCAGGCTGAGAATGATTTCCAACGGTTGGACAACAACGCATATCAGAGTTAGTGTTGGGGGGAGGAGCCGTTTTGCGCCGCATGCAAGTCGAGGAGGTGTTCCTCGGCTTTTGAGTAATGATTAGTAATGCATGTCACAGTTCCTGGCGCATATTTCAGGATCTTCTGAAAGATCGTTTGAAGACTCAGGGAACCTTTATCACACAAACCAAATGAACAAGTGCGCCATGCAGTGCGCGTGGACCACCCTCCTCGTGTGCTAGCGCGGACACCATGTTATCCTCACCATTGTCCGTACACCGATGTTCTCGATTTGCAGTGATGGTAGAAATGGCCCCACATCGATTTCTTTTGCTGAGCATGACGCGGAGCATTTCTCCCCTGTGTGACCTATCGTTCGCGATGCAAGGCCAGGTGTAGAAGCTGGCCCTTCACATGTGGTATGATGGAAGCAGTACTGTTGATGGAGGCTGAGATAGTGTGGTGGTGGAAAGGAGAGGATGCGACATTTGGCCAGGAGCCGCATTTGACAATGAGGAGGAGAAAGCGGGGCGACTCCTGAATCCAAGTTGTTGTTGTGCTGGGCCAGAAGCACATTGTCACCCAGTTGGCCGTAAAAAGAGACATGTACACTGGCCCTGACCTTACGTTAACAGCTCCAGGAACGTCCACGCTGCCTAGTGCACCTAATGGAACAAAAACCCGATAAGCTCAAGGACTGGAGCCCACTTCCTGTGCAAACTTAATAGAATGAAGTGCTTGTACAAACGCCTTTTTGGAAAGAAATTACGTGCTTGGAACGACTCCATCCGGCTCGGCACCAAGCCATTAGTTTCTCGTGAACAGTGCAGAGTCCACCATGTTGGGAATGGAGGGACTGCATCACCAACAACTATGGACAAGTACGGTCCGCTTCTGCACCTTAGGAGGTTTTGGACGCATACTGATGTCTCGTTTATGCAACTGCCACTCGCTGGAATGACTAGCTGCGCCATTGCGAGCGAGGAGCAGGTAGCAATCTGGACCTGGGATATTGGCATCAAAGAGAAACAGCACCCTTCTGTCAGAGGTAGGTGGAGCCTGAACTGCTGCAATGAGCATGCTTGCCACGGGGGCAGCTGCTGCCTGCATCGGCAGGATGGACCAATCCGCACATCTGAGCCAACGTTTCTCCCAGGCCCACCAGATTGACGCTGCATGTTTGACGCCGGGGCGTGGTGTTCCAAACGTTAGCTCCCTTTGCCACGAAACCTTTCACGTTTCTGCTTACAGATTACTACATATATCCCATATTCGGCCCTCCGGTGTCCTAGCGCAAAGGAACTACCACCCCGCTGAGTCTCGATGTTACCGCCAACCACGGCTCCGCACTGGAGTGACTAATCTGCCCCTTGTGCAGGCCGTACGACTGAGGGGGTCCCATGTTCCGCTACAATCGTTAGGACCTGCGAAGCGGTCTTTTTAAACCCCCGTGGGCCGTTTGTCCGCTTGTCACCCGAACGTCACACTTGGCCTTCAGTACCGTTCTGCTGACTCACGGCCACACAACCCACTTGCTGGCTGCTGCGTGTCTGACACGCAAGCAGACGCCCTTTTCTCCTGACGATGGATGAAGCGCCTTTGCCTCACCCCGCGGCTACCCAAGTGCCTAGGTCGCTACATCATCATGAGCGTATTTGAGTTTCATCGTCACTCGTTTGCGCTGTCCTCATCACCGGTGTCTTTTTCGTATGGCAGAGGCTGACCCGCTCACAACAATGACCTCCCATGCCACCCTCAACATCTATACTTCGCGCCTACTGCAAGATGCAGGAGGGAATTGGCCCCCCATTTTCTTCGCTGCCATAGCTGCTGACTCCCTCCTCAAATATGAGTTACATCCTCGCTATAGAGTGGCCGGCTGAGCCGCAGACCACATATAGATCTCACGGCTGAGGAACCTGATTGGACAGATGCGGGTTATGACAGGTATGGGGCCGCTGACCCCGCTCCGGCCATGCCAGACAAGGGTTGTGTCTGACGTTCCGACCGAACTCTTGCAGGGTGAATTGTCAGATGTCATCTGGGAGGAAGTGGTGATGACCTAGTCAACAAATCAAGAACCCTGGGGTTGTCTGACAAGCAACACAACGGACCAGCAAATAGACACAGCAGTTCTGGCCTCACTGGAGTGACCCCTGCTGCAACGTCCCCTTGCTTGCTTTCTGCCACCCTGGGCCTGTGTTCCTCCGCGGAAAGTTTGTGGCCACTAGCCCACCTGCAATGTCGCAAGAGCCTGACCACCCTTCCTCTGTCTTGAACGATAGTATAGACAGATGTTAGTTCGTAAATGTACAGACACTGTTATGCGCTGAAGGAATCATGTATATGATAATATATACACCCTGATATTTGACTTCCAAATGAACCCCACGACAAGCTTTGGTACCTTGCGTATAAATTTGCGCTCCGTCCCTCCCTAAATGGCCAGAGAAAATTGACTTGTATGGTTCGTTTATAACAAACTCTGTGTATTTTTAACTGAAATAGAAAAGTCTTAATTAACCTTCGGAAATGAATTATGCTACAGAATTTTTCTCTGTAGGTGCCGAGAAAAGAGAAAGTTTTAGCATTTACTTAGGTGAGTATGCAACTGCAGAAAAAAACTTAGTATTACCCTTAGAATGTAATGCACATAGAATTGAGCCGGACCACAAACTACTAGCTTTGTAAGCGTGATTAACAATGCGGTCGGTTTGTTAACGCCACACATCGTCATACACAAGAGGATAAAATATGTAATATAACCGTTGCTTGGTGAATAGAGCAACAGGAACTAAATGTATAAATTCTTATGTGCGGGGTGAAAAATGACTGATGTCTATGGAGACACCACGCTGTAAAAACAACTCTTATTAACCCCTGATTAAATTGCGCCAAAGAATTGACGTCCTAAAATGACGTAGATATTTATGTTATAGTAAAAAGCGCTGATTCTTTAAATGAATACAACAGGACCCAGGCTTAGATCCCCCTTGATATTCAATGTGCTGTGAGCAGATAGCATTAAAATGTTATGCAGCTGCAGTGGAGACTCAACTATCAGGACTTTCAGTTCCTAAATATCCCCAAAAAAATCAGAAATAGAACATTAAGAAACAGTTCTCTTGAGACTAGCTGAGACAACCCCACCGAAAGCCTACTATCAAAATAAGAGTTCTTCATTGAGTAATGAAGCTAATTACAACAGCCGCGGCAGCACACTACCCTGAACAGTACAGTGAGTAGCGTAATGAGCTCCCCAGCGTTCGCGCGCCCCTGGTAACTTATATACTTGCGTGACGTCACAGAATCCCGCCGGTCTCTGATTGCTTCATCTCTGCACATGTCATGCAGGCTATGCCCTTGCTCCCTCCCAGAGTGCTTTGCCCCATGGTAACGCCATTGTGCTTCGCAGCCAATTTAATCAGTCAAAAGCACACTTCCTTTTCACGGCCCTAAGTAACCCCAAATTCGACTTCGTTCAGAACCGCAGTTTTTCCTGAAATTCGAAACGAAGTCCCCATCGTGTTAGAATAAATTCGCCACGTCTAATCTTATTATGACTTTTAAGCCTGAAATGCTTGCAAAAGTGTATAAAAGATCAGAGGGCCGAATACTATTCGCCAAGCACTGTACCTTAGTGTTTGCCGTACATATCATCAATAACAATGTCTCTTTTTGTCTGTTTTATGTAAATAAGACACATATTGGGCACGAAGCCAGAGAGGAGTAAGGGATATAGTATGTGAAGACAACGAATTTATAGATGATCTCTTTTTTATTTGGAACTGGATCAAACAAGAGGCAGAAATCTTTGAGTCCCTCAATTCCAATACATGGGGAATCCATCTCTCGGGAAAAATCAATAAGGGAAGTATCTCATCCCTTAAGGCAGAGCACCTAAATAGCCTTACTTATGCAACTCCACTGAAGTCATCTGACATATCACAAGGCCATAAAGGCAATGTTCGAATCTCCACACGCCATATAATGGTTGTGGCTTTTTCCTAAGGAGAGATCTAACCCTTCTAGACTGACTTCACTGCCATCACACTCGCCAAGCATCCACTCATCGCTCGTGCTGCTGGTACTGAAGGTAGGAGGGCCAAACCCTGAACAGCGTTTCTACCGATGAGTGATGCTGGCATGGCAAAAATCGCCTCTCTTGCTTTCCCAAGACCCAGAGGATCAAACATCAAAAATATGAGATTTGGTTTAACATCCAAAATGAGTGATGCTCAGACGCTTCTGCGGCTCCTTTCCCATAATGTCTTGTGATGCAGAAATCAAGGTGATAGTTCAAGGTTGGAACTATTCCTAGAATGTAATTATCAAAAAAAAGATACAACACCCATATTTTCACTTTCACGCTTACTTGAAATCATTTGGATGCTAACAGCTTCCTAGAGCTTCGAAGATCGCATCTCCATACCTGGAAGGTTAGCATATCCTTTGGACCACTGAAAAGACTCTGAAAGATCTGCACTAAGGAAATTGACTTTGAGGAGCAATCAGTCATAGCAAAAACAGACTTTTGGAGAAAAAATACCCCCCTGGTCTAATCCAAAAAGCCTAGACTAGAGCAGAGGCCCTTTACCAACAGGACTGCCTATCCAAGATCAAATGTCCTACTAATGGCGATAATGGGAAAAATAAAACCAAAAACACAAAATTCGATTTCATAGCCAGATTCAGTTCAGGAAGTCAAGCCGATCCTCAATAAACATTGGCCGATTATGCTCAATGACCCATATTTGAAAGTAAAAATTCCCCAGGGAATGCCCCATCATTTTTAGGAGTTAAAACCATAAAACAATATGTAGCTCTAAGTTACATCAGACAGCATCAAATCCAAGAAAGCAATCATCTGACATTAACTAGGGTAACTCAAGTGGCGCAATACAACAGAATATGCATACACGTAGCTGGCTCTCCAGCCAGGGAAAAAAAAATCTTTAGAAAGTCAGACAGGACAAGCTTTAAATATTAAATAGCCTCATAGGCTATGTCCCCACGGCACCGGTTTTGCGGGCGGTTTTTCTGACGGTTTGCGGTTTTGCAGACTGTCTGAAATCCGTCCCACAAACGATCGACAACGGGCTTTCGTATGAAAACCCGTGAAGCAGTCCATCCCCACTTTTTAACAAACCGCCGGCGTGCCGTAGAAAAAAAATTGAACATGTTTCAATTTCTGTCCGTCTGGTTTTCGGACGAAAATGAACATATCAATGGGTAAAGGGATGGGCTTAGTACTCTGCTCATACGTGGATAAAAAGCGACCCCCTCAGCCGGTGGGGACGGCATCGAAACAGGAACAAAATACTGATTAGTGGTTTTATCAACCGTAACTATTTGTCGTGGGATGAGCCCTTACTTTTGTGGTGCTAGCAGTTCGTGTTCATTTACCTTTTTTACTCATGCCCGCGTGCATATAATATACGTGGTGGTATTACCACACGCGGGATCAATATACCAATGAACATTGACATATCTAAACATCTAGACATATTCTCACATTCTCCCTCACACTAATATATCACATTCCTCTACATGTCCTGAATCGCTATGAAGCACTAGCAAGATGAGAAATATACTGGATATACGCGCAGGGCCTTCATTTCATGGGCACAATAAGGCAGTTTTCCCGGGGGCCCCACAAGTAAACGGGGCCCCGAGTGGGTATGTATGTCCAACAGGGAACAAAAGAAACATATCCTGGATCCCATTGGTTGGCTTTAGCATTAATTAACTGGAGTGGCATGTCCCTAAAAACACACACAGTGTTAAGAAAAAACCATGGTTGGTAGAAGGGACCAAGGGCATCCCCGTGCTCCCTTGCCAGATTAGTCTTTGCAAGGCTTGCAGGTGATCACGGACATAAGATGCGAAGAAATATGGAAGTGCTTGGCAAGTCCCGACTGCAGGTGCAATGGCCCAGTGCCCATAATATGCTGTGAAGACTTGCGGTCTGGATATACCAGCTATACATCTTCCCCTCCTATGGTCTAAATGAGTCCACGGAGCTGATTTTTAAATCCCATGGGGACATAGGTTTTAAAAATCATGTGCCAATTGTAATGGAAAATCACTAGAAAATGGGAAATCTATCCACCTCAAACCCACAACACAAGTTCTTACAGCTCAATGTGGCAAGATATTAAACATGCACCCAGTAGGAAGCCCACACAGGGAGGCCCCTGTTCCTTACTTGGGAAAGATAAACAGGTGCAGTAATTATCTGAGAGCAGTTACTCACACACTTCGACCCAACGACTATGTGTAACAATTAGATGAAAAAAAACTGGCACATGAATTGATAACTGTTTCATCACCAGTTGCCCGTGATAGGCTGTAAGCCAGCATGGGTGCACCACACGTACCTGTATAATGGCACCAGTTCTTGTTAATCACGCTTTATACTAAATGCTATATATAATACCAACCAACACCCTCCCCACATGCATATAGATGGGGGGGATGGTGGTGAGCTCACAAATTAGCTACACTTGTTTAGCATTCCTCAAGTACACAGGGATTGCGGTTAGACTCCACGTAGTGTTCAGTTCACTATCAGCCCTTGAGCGTAAGTTGGCCTTTGTTGCAATTATTCCTCGAAAAAGTTAAGTTTTAAAAACTCTGTTATTATGTGACAATATTAGCTTTCATACCAAAAATTTCCTGTCACAGTGAAGCTAAGGAATGTAATGTCATAACATTATAATATCCATCACTATTGAGGATTGTGATAGTATATCTGGGGACATATTTAGATTAATCTAACTGTTCTCTATCTGCATCACTCGCTCCTGGGCGATTGTAACATTGGATTGTAACGGATTACAATCCTTTATTCACTTCCCTACAGCGACATCTAGTGGCAGACAATAAGAACAACCACATTGTTCAGAGAATCTGTAACACTTTATTAGAACACGTTATCTAACGCTCAAAACTATATAATTTATAATTTATCATTCTATACACAAGGGATACTAATATCCTGCACATATTTTTATGATGTTTTTAAATTATCCATGTTTGTCTACATTACATTGTGACCCATCAGTTTTGTAATTTAATTTGAGCTGAAAGTTATGCAGATATTGCCACGTCTTCGCACGTCCCGATCTTAATAATATAACATATTTATTAGTGACCGGGATCTGGAGAATGGGTCTGAGTACATTTCTAGATGTACTAATATAACAAGTTATAGAGTGACGCACGATTCTGGGAAAGGTCTAGGATCATTTCTAGATGTAGATAAAAATAACAAGTAATAGTGACCGGGAAGTACTGGAGAAGGGTCTGATACATTTTCTCAAATGTAATAAGTATACAGGTATAATAGTGACCAGATCTGGAGCATAGGGATTCAAGGATACATTTCTAGAGTAATAATATAACAAGATTATAATGAGCCAGGATTCTATATGAAGGGTTCTGATACATTTCTAGATAGTAATAATAGAACAAGTTATAGTGACCGGGATTCGGAGAATTGTCGTGTGAAACCTTTCAGATGTAAATCATATAACAAGTTTAATTGACCAGGATTACTGGAGAATGGTCTGGATCAACATTCTCTAGAATGTAAATAAAATAACAAGGAGTAAAGTGACAACTATTCTGAGAAGGAGGTTCAGAACTAGCATTTACTAGAATGTATTAAAAATAAACAAGATTCTATGTGACCAGGATTATGGTAGAAGGATCGGATACAATAACTACGATGTAATATATTATAACAAGTTATTTGTGACCGCGGGATCCTGGAGAAAGGGTATTGGATTACATATTTCCTAATGTAATAATAAAACAAGTATAGTGACACCGGGATTCGTGGAGAAGGGCTATCAGGTTACATTACTCAAGTATGTTAATATATATGAACATTATAGTGACCGTGTTTCAGGAGAGAAGGGTCTAGGAGGAAACATTTCTAGTATCGTTAATAATCAGAACAAGTATAAAGTGACCGGGATTACTGAGAGACGTCTGAAGTACATTTCTAGTGATGAGAAGTAAGTCAAGAAATACATGCGATCATCCTTTTGAGAGGCTAGACTGAGTATATTTGAATAAGGTGAGCTTTTCGAGAGACTCAGCTCCCCTTCTTAGTGGTCATGATGATAATACAGGGAAATGAAAATACACAGGCTTTTCTACACACAAGACAATGGACCAAACAAAGGATCTTTAGAACTCTTAAACATAACAAAAATTGCATATAAGCAAACAGTCATTGTACACACAGGTCAAACAAATTGAGAATCTATCTGAAACTTGTGAGGCATGACAGACGGAAGTCAGTACATCTCACGATCTATCTCACACCATCACGTGATAATTTTTAGGCCATGCACAGTTCACTAATATAGGTTGACATAAAAACTAGTCAAGGAAATTTAAACCCCATATCTGCAGAGTTGACATTTTTGCATTAATTTAAAATTCCCATTGTTCCTTTCTCATCCCTCTGCGTCTTAAAGTCGTCCCCATTAAAACCACAATCTTCAGATCTGACCAATACAGTGGTTCCTCTCTGATTAAGTGTTGTTCCACTGTGAAGAAATTATTCTACTAGTTAGTTAATAAGTGAATACTGTGGTGAGTACATAGCTCTGGCTGAAGCTCTTTTTGCCCTGTTTCCCCCAATAAAGACCTGTGGTCCCGGTGCATTGCGCACGGACATAATCAATACACCACATTGCTGAGAACCTGCATGAAAAATATTTAAATTTGTTAGAGGACCTATAACTACAGCGAATGGGAACTACTTCAAATTGGGTCCAGATTTCGCCCCAGTATGCAAGAGCACTCTTATGGCTGGTAACTGGAAGTGAGCTGTAACTATCCTCTATGCACCAAACCAAACCCCTGAGAATGTTACCTCCGTTTGATATCGGATTGTATACCATTGTTCATCTGGACAGCGGGCCGAGGGAGGCCTAATAGACAAATTCCATAAATGACTTCAAAAACTTCCACCCCACCTCAACCTCAAGCTTTAACTCTATTCAGGAGACAAAATCCAGCTGTCTGGATACGTAAAACACGTACACAACAAAGACCACCCGCTACTCACATTCAGTGTAAACCCACAACCCCTACAGAGAGAACAGACACAGCCTACCACAGAAAAGACAGCGTTCCACTCCAAACACACAAAACCCAATCCATTATCTACAGACCAGAGGCAATACGTGCGGTGACTATCGTAATTTTGCTCCAACAAGACAGACCTGACAAATCACTCCAGTAGATCTTGAGGAGACAAAATTTCTCCAATTGGGATACAAACCAAAAGTTAGACTTGCAATCAAGATCAAGCAAAGCGGCCGCCCATCACAGATACATATCTGGCTTCACTCCAAAGATTACCCAGAAGGAAGAACTAGTAGCCCCTATGTAACCTACAACCACAGCTGTGAACCTTACGAAGATTGCCAAGGAACTTCAATACCTGTGCTACATAGAACAATAGACTCAAAGACATATTCCCCCGTCCCCCATAAGCAGTACATCCTCTCCTATTTCGGCAACCACCAAACCTGCGCGGTTGCATTATTGTCCGAGTGACCCTGAAGGCCCCAACTGGAAAATGGCAGCTCACCCTTCCTGCAGAACAGGGTGCATTAGAACCTGCAGTCACAACTTCCACCCTGCTGGACGATGTACTCTGTCCCACATCCCAACAGGTGCAACAGAAATAGGGGTGACATTTTCCTGCGGATCTAGCCAATGTGGATGTATTCTATTATGTGTGCGTCAATGCCCGCGACCACATGCTCTATGTGTGGGAAACTAGGTACAGAACACAGCCAGCGCATGAACTCCCCACAGTTTCACCACCATTAACAACAACAGAACATGATCTGCCAAGTGGCACAACACTTTTCTCCAGAGAGAGGAACCACCTGTTTTATGAATGATCTGAAGAATGTAGTTTATAATGGCGGTACACTTAAAGACGCAGAGGGAGAGCGAAAGTGAATGTGAATTTAATTAATGCCAAAATATACAAGACTCTGCAAAATGTGTTAAAAATATCCATTGCTAGTTTTATGTCAAACTATATGTGAACAGCGATGGCCACAAATACAACCCGTCGATGACTGTTGGAGAATAAGACGGCAGATTACTGACGCCCTTTCTGTCATGCCTCACAAATAGTTATTCCAGATAGGTTTAATTGAATTCGACCGTGTTTTGGATAAATACCTCTAACTTATTGCATTTTGTTAGGTTTTCAGAGTTCTAAGCTCCTTTTGAAGGTCCAAGTCGATTGATTGGGTTGTATACAAACAAGCCCTGTGAATTTTTCAATTCTTGTTATATCATACATGGCTCTGCGAAGAAGGTAGCTTAGCTTTCTCATCGAAAGCACACCATCAAATATTAAATCAGTTAGCCTCTAAATAGGTTAACGCCATGATTATCTTCACTCTTACTACTACTATTCTATGGCTAACACGGTCACCAACATATACTATACACTACAACAATTCTATAGATGAAATAATATAACAAGGTTATATGACTCGGTGATACTGGAGAAGGGTTCTGGATACAATTCTAGGATGTGAATGAAAATGAACAAGGTATATGACCGGGCATTCTGAGAAGGGGTCCTGGATAAACATTCTAGATTAATTAATAGAACAGAGATTATAGTGACCTGACCGATTCTGGAGAAGGGTCCTTAGATACATTTACTAGATTAGTACTAATAGATACAATTTATAGGTGACCTGGGCATTCTGTAGAAGGGTCTGGATAGAACACAACATTTCTAGATGTAGTATATGATACTAACAAGTTAAATTCGACCCCAGATTCTGGAGCAAGGCGGTCGGAGATACATTTCGAGATGGTGTAATAATCAATACAAGTTATAGTGACCGGGATTTCCTGGAGAAGGGTCTGAGACATTCTAATGTAATAATATAACAATTATTATTGCCCAGGTATTCTGGAGAAGGGTCTGGAGACAATTTTCTAGATTGATAATAATATAACAGTTTGTAGTAGTAGACCAGGATTCTGAGAAGGGACAGGGTACAATTCTAGAATTGTAATAAATAGAACTAGCTTATAGTGACCCGAGGATATTCTGGAGAAGGTCTGGATACTTTTCTCAAGATGTAATACTATCAACAAGGAGTTATATTGGACCAGGATCTGTTAGAAGGTCTGAGATACATTTCCTAGGGATGTAAATCGTGTAACAAGATTTAAGGGACAGATTTGGAGAAGGGTCTGAATACAGATTCTAATGAGTAAAAATATTAACAGGTTTATGAGTGCGAGATCAAGGATTCTGGAGAAGGTCTAGGATACATTTCAAGATCGTAATTCGTAACAAGTTATAGTGAACGAGGATTCTGGACAAGGGTCTGGGAGACATTTCTAATGTACTAATATAACACGATATAGTGACCAGGATTCTGGAAGAAGGGTCTGGCAGACATTTCTAGATGAAATAATCAAAAACAGTATAGTCGACCTAGATTCTGGAGACAAGTCTGGTACATTTCTAGATGTAATAATCACGAACAAGTTAATCGTCTGACAGGTGATCTGGAGAAAAGGGTCTGGATCACATTATCTAGATGGAATGTAACAAGTTATAGTGTCCCCAGATTCTGGTGAGAAGGTTCTGGACTGACAATTCAAGATGTAATAATATATACAATAAATCTCCAGTGAACCAGGATTCTGGAGAAGTCTTGATACATATTCTAGATTAATAATATAACAAGTTATATACCAGGGCATCTCAAGGACGAGAGGGTCATAACTAGACATTGTTCAAGATGTAATAATAATAGACATAGGTTGATAGTGAATCAGGATTCAGGAGAGGGTCTGGATACATTCTAGATAGGAATTGTAAACAAGTTAAAGTGGACCAGATTCTCGAGAGAAAGGAGTCTGGAGACATTTTCTAGATATGTAATAATATATACAAGTAATAAGTGACCCAGGATTCTGGAGAAGGCGTCTGGATAGCATACTAATGTAATAATATAACAAGTTTAATGACCGGAATACTGGAGAAGGTTCTGAATACAATTCTACAGACATGTAAATAAAATAACAGGTTATAGTAGACAGGATTCAGGAGAAGAGGTCAGGATACATTATCTAGATGTAATGTCAAAACCCAAAATTTGTGTAATTTTTTTTTTTTACAAACATGTATGACCAGGATTATCTGTTGAGAAGGTGACTGAGACATTTCCCGATGAAATTAATAAAAACAAGTTAAAGTGACCATGTATTACTGGCGAAGGTCTAGATGACATTTCAGAGTAGTAATAATATATAACAGGAAATAGTGACCAGGAATCTGGGAGAAGATATGGTCTGGATACATTTAGTCTAGAAGTTATCATGTGTATTACAAGTTAAAGGGAACCCGGATTTAGTAGTAAGGGTCATGACATCACTGATTTCTCAGATTAATAATAAAGGACCAGGTATAAATTGGATCATGTGAATTACAGGAGAGGGATCTGTCTACATTGTTCTAGAAGTAAATAACAAGTTGATAGTGACCAGGTGAGTCTTGAGAAGGAGAACTGGATCTATTATCTAGTATGTAATGACTATAACAAGTATATAGTGCGAACGGGATTCTGAGGAGGGTCTGAGACATTTCTAGATGTATATAAATACACAAGTTCTATTGACAGGAATTGGAGAAGGTCCAGGCGATTACAATATCCTCATAATGAATCATTAACAAGTTTAAAGTGACGCAGTGATTCTGGAAAGTGACGAGATCATGTGTATATATTTCTCAATGTAATAAGATAACAAGTTATACGGGACCGTCGAAATCTGGAGTAAGGGTCCTGGAAATATTTCTAGAAATTCAAAAATATAGACTAGTTTAAAGTGACCGGGGAGATTATCTGGAGAAGTTGTGTCGGATACATATCTACTAATTACTATAAACAAGTTCTGAGTGTACCGGGATTCGGAGAAGGGTCCTGGATACATTCTACTAGATATAGTAATAATATAACAAGTTCTAGTGCCTGGAATTCTATGAGTAGAAGGGTCTGGAATCACATTTCATAGAAGTAATAATAAAGAGCAAGTTCCTAGTGAACCAGGTATTCAGGAGAAGAGTCAGGATATACATTCTAGATGTAAATAATAAAACAAGTTAGAGTGACCGGAAACGATGTGAGAAGTGGTGGTCCTGGATACATCACCAAGGAATACTAAAATACCAAGTTTCCGTGAACCGGGATTCTGATAAGGGTCCTGGATGACATTTCTAGATGTAACAAGGCTATTACAAAAATATAGTGTGACCGGGGATTCTAGGATAAGGGTCTGAAACAATTCTAGATGTAGTATAAAAGTTATAGTTGACTGGGCGAATCTGTCGAAGTGGTCTGGATACATTTCTAGATAAATTAAAATAAATATAACAATAATAATGACTCAGAGATCGAGAAGGGCTGAATACATTTCAAAGATGGATTAATAATAAAACAAATTCCGAATACCGGGAATTCTGAGAAGGTGTCTGGATACAATGCTAGATGTAGTATAACAAGTGTTAATAGTGCTGGGAGATCTGGAAAAGGGTCTGGATACATTTCTAGGATGAAATAATACTAACAAGTTATAGTGACCGTCAATTCTGGAAGTAAGGGATCTGGATCCAATTCTGAAGTAAAAATAGAACAAGTGATAATGTGAATGGATTCTGTGAGAGAAAGGGTCTGATACAACTCTAGATGAATAATCAGAACAAGTTATAGTCGAAATAGGGATTCTGAAAGTGGTCTGGATGCATTTCTAGATGTAAATAATAGAACAAGTTATAGTGACAGCGAGGATTCTATGCAGACAAAGGTTCGTATGAGTATCCGAGAATTAATTCTGATTTCAGGAGTCAGGAAGGACATATTCTTTCGTAAATTGGAGCTCAATGGCTTCTACCTTGGGTGGTTTATACTTCTTTCAGGATACACCACTTTAGTACAATAAGTCGCTTGGAACTGGAAGGACAACAAGTCTTTTTCTCAGCCTTACATACTAAGTGTAACATGTAGTGTATTTTTTATGCAGGCGCACTATCATAAACGGGTCCTATATAAGGATACATTAGCATTTTAAAGAAATAGCATTATCTACAAGCTACTTACAAAGTACTTGTAGAAAAGTTTATTCTGATGAACTGTGCCATTATCATTTTACATGCCTGACACGTGTAATTTCCTCCATCAATATCATCAGTATATAGTTGATCGTCAGTGATAGATGTGTCAGATTCGTCATCCTAGAGCTGCACAGAGCTGTAGGATGACTTTTGTCTTGTTTTCATCCATTTTAATAGCTAAAACACAGAAGGAAACATAGTAGGGAAAACTCCATGAAACTGTAATAAACGAGTCCCCCCACCACCACAAGATCAACCTCACAACTGCAGGACAACATGAATCGTCCTCGATCAACACGTCCACCATATCTGAAAGGAAGAGTAATAATTCTTGATAATTTGAAAAAAATCTGAGTCCATAGGGAATAACAGAAAGGTGCAGTAGAAGCAATACAATATACCTCCTCGTGCTATGGGCCATAGGGAAGTCCAACTTAAATCACTAGTAGTCCAAAGTTCTCTATCATGGTTTTTTAATATCCAATAAACTTAATTAGCAAAAAGTAACATGAAGGATGAGTGTGCATAAACATGTAGTTACAAGTTGTAAGCCGAAAAAAGACAAGACGTCCATCCCGTTCCGCCTGTTTGCTAAAGTTTTGATCCAGAGGAAGGCAAAACCCTCCATGAGGCAGGACCAATTGTCCTCATTTTAGGGAAAATTCCTGTCCCGACTCGCAATCTGTGCAATTGAAAAATCTTGATCAACTACCCCTACTGCCTGAATCCTGGTCACTATAAATTGTTTATATTACATCTAAAATTATCCAGACCCTTCCCAGAATCCTGGTCACTATAACTTGTTATATTACAATCTAGAAAATGTATCAGATCCTTCTCCGGAATCCCGGTCACTATAACGTTGTTAAATACATCTAGAAATGTACACCCAACCCTTCTCCAAATCCTGTGGTCCACTATTACTGTATATTTTACATCAAAATGTATCCAGACCCTTCTCCAGATCCTGGTCCACTTATAACTTGTCTTATGAATTACATCTAAAATGATCCATACCTTTCTCTAGAATCCCTTTTCACTATAACTTGTTATCAATTATTACATCTAGAACATGTTACCAGACCCTTTTCCAGAATCCGCACTAGATATATTATTACATCAAGAAATGTATCCAGACCCTTCTCCAGAATCCCTGGGGCGGGTCCACTATAACTTGCTATATTATTACATCTAGAAATGTATCCATACCCATCTCAAGAATCCTGGTTTACTAGAACTTGTTATAATTATTACATCTAGAGAATGTACCCAGACCCTTCTCCAAATCCTGGTCACTAGAATTGTTTTTTTTTTAACATCTAGAAATGTATCCGGGAACCCTTTCCAGAATCCTGGTCCTAATTTTGTTATATTATTCATTAGAAATGTACCCAGACCTTTTTTAACTTTTTTTTGAATTTCCCTTGAAAATTTTCCCTCTGGCAGAGATTTTCCACATCCCCCCGTTTACAGTAAGAATCCCTTTCTTGTTAATGTTAAATTTTTTCTCAAGACGTAGAGGACCCCCCCCTTGTTTAGATACGCCCGGGGTAAAAAAATTTTGGGAGAGATTTTAATATTCCCCTTTGATTATTTATAGACAAACCCGTCTTTTCCTAAACTAAAAAACCCAAAATTAAATACATAATAATAGTACAAAAGAATAAGAAAAGTTCAGTTTTTTAAAAAATTAAAAATTTAAAAACAAAGATTGTTTATGTTCGCGGCTAGGTAAATATTAAAAAGGGAAGAAAATGGTCCCAAAGATCATGAGTGGTATTTTATTGTTAAAGGGGTGTTCCCACCATAGACTTTATGGAATAATTGGATATTCCTCAAAGTTGGCCGTACAGATCCCCCCTTGGAAAAACCCCAATATTCGGTAAAAAGTTCCCCAAAAGTTTGTTGAATGAGGCCCGGGGGAATTATGGGAAAAATGTTTTTTCTGTTCTTTCGTAGTATGAGTAAGGGGGATCGTGTACCCATTATAGCAACATTTTTGAGCATTGTTACAAAGAGGGTGAAGTCCAAAAAGGTTGGACCAGATCTATAGATTTGATAGTTTTCTTATTATATTCCCTCAAAAATTATGGTGGAAAACCTTTTAAACCCCCTTTCCCAACAGCCCGTTTTGACCTATAAGAGAATTTTTTTTAAAGAATGTGTTTTATTTGGGGGTTTTAAAATTTTGATACTTTTACTATCCCTGTGATTCGAATGTTTTTGTGAAAAATTGTGTTTTAAAAGGGTTTTGGTGGGGGGGGGGGGGGGGGGGGGG